>QANW01010901.1:0-23028 GCA_003254865.1 Dryas drummondii | reverse complement strand
GCGCGCATGTAAGTATGTACATTCTGATAAATGCATGCATAGTCATGCTTTTTGCAGAACTACCAAACCTGGCCAATCAAGTGGGTTGTCAGAAAGCCACCATGAGAACCACCAAGAACTGCAATTTTTGAGGGACTGGCAAGCCCCATGTCAATAACATGATCTATAGACACCAGTACATCCTTCACATCCTGTAGACAAAGAAAATAATAGATTAGGGTCTAGAAATACACACATTATGTAAATTATTTTCCATAGGAATATTAATTAAGTAAATGCTCACACACACACACACCAATCATACATGAGTATGTGCACATAACTAAAATAGTATAAAAGGCACACAATAATAGGGCTCTACGTAAGCACATAGGTTGTATGGAGTAGGCACCCCCGAAGGCGCAGCGCCAGCTAGCAAAACAAAAGTAAGATTACTGTAAAAAAAAATAAAGATAAATGTGTAAGTAAGCACCTGGGACCCAATTTTCCCAGGAAGAGATTGAAGTGCTTCCTCACCAAACCCCACTGAACCTCTGAGATTAATGAAGATGTCAGAATAACGCAAGTGAAATGCTAATGATATATGCTAATATCTAAAAGAAGCTTCTTTTTTCAAGCATGGGATGCTAAAATGCCAAAGGACCCAAACAAATATAAATGGTTTTGTCATCTGCAGTAAGAATACAATCAGTAGATCAACTTTAATCAGATATGTAGGGAACAGAATCAGAATGAAGTAAAAAGGAGAATTATAACCTACCTATAATTTACAAGTAGCAAGTTGAACCCAATTGATGAGAGAAATGCTATGGACTTTGAAAAGCTTGACAATGAAACAGAATGCGGGCCTCCATGAAGGATTACAATTAGTGGATCAAATGAATCATTTCTTTTAGTTTTGGAAGAAATAAATACAGCTTCAAAAGGTTTGCTAGCACCTGAAAGGTTTCAAACATATACAGGACATCAAAATTAATTAGATTTTAATACACGACTCACAAGAAAGAAAATTGGCATATAATACCTTTTGTTAGACTATCAGAAACATCCTTGACAAGAATCTTCATTATACTGAATTGAAGAGATGAGAGCAAAGATTTAACCTGTAGCAAGGATAAAATTGAGTGAAACAAATGTAAGTATTGAAGTTAATCTTGATATGTAGACATAATTGAATATTTACAAAAGGAAATTAATAGACCTTCTGAGAGCATTCATTTGTGGGGCTTGATACATTTGACCAACTCCATGCAGTATTTTTACTTTCTTTATCAGCATGATAACCATACTTGATATGAGGTACATCCACTGGACTGCTAGACACTTCAAAAATCAAACAAGAAGTGAAGACGTTATTATAATTCTCTAAATTCGACCGCCTAGTTATCAGTACAAAGTAGCATTTGATGTTACCAGCAATGATATTGTCCCTGTCCAGTGTAAGAACATTCCATGAAAAATTTGAATCAGTAGGGCTGATACGTATTACTTCCCCACTGTAGTATCATATAAATGTAATGAGTTAATTATAGGTAAAAAGGGTCTGCAGTTGCATGACAGAGTCCTATGAATGATCATTATAGTTACCTCAAAACATTCACAGAAAGTATCACTTGACAGCTGCCCCAGAAGGAAGATATTATCATTGTGCATCCATCAGAAAGCCATGGATTACTAAGGAAACTTGAACAGTAAAGCCCAGGGAAGCAACCATCCTCAGCGCACATTACAACAGGAATCTTCAAAAAAGAAGTGTATTAAGTGTAGTTATATAGTGAGGAAGGGAGGGAGTTAAAGGGAGAAAGTAAAAATACAAGATGTTCTAAATAGTTATGTTGTCTGATGTCAACTTTATAACACTAAAACCGTTTGTTCAAGATAGTTAAGTTCAGTTATAACTATGGTGGAGGCAACTAAAGCTCAAACTTTGGCCCCCTCCCCAGTTTTTATTCTTTTCAGTAAGGTATATTTTTTATGAGCACATACAATTTCAATAAGAAGCATCAATGGGAGGCTACCCATGCACACAAGTATCATACACCAAAAAGAAAAAAACAGGTGAAATAAAACTTCTATATATTGCCATTTCGCACTCAATATGCACGATAACAAATTCCAAGTTTTCAACACAACATACCACAAGCAAAAAATACCATACCAAGACACGAACATGATTTCCAATTCTAATAATTCCAGAATGCGAGCTTGTATAAGTTTGCACTTTACAAGGAAAGCACTAACATGCACATGCAAACAAATGAATCTTTGTTCATAATGTACATGCACGAGGAATTCACCATTTCAATCAGTGAAAAGAAAGTTGATTATACTCGAATCAAACAGATAATTAATGAAGAGCTCACCACATCAACAATTTTCGGAGATGAGCACAGCGCTCCATCCATTGGCCAATCAATTCTGTGAAGAGAATTTGTTGCAGAGTGTGCCCCAGAATCAACAGAACTTTTTGCAGATAAAAAGATGAGGAATTTTTCATCTGGGCTGGAAAAATGACCATTGGTCATGTTTCAAATACAATCAGTCATCTACTAGATAATGTTTGAAACAATCAGCACAATTCCAATTCTGCGGTTCATCAAACTCCGTTTATATTAAGATATAAATTTCACTTTTGAAATTGAAAGATACTTGAGACATGCAAGATGTAAAAAAATTAATTCAACTCTATCTAGGCTAGCACTTCAAGAGGAATTATCCAATAGACAGATACTTATTAGTTCTGAAAAATTCTTTAAAACCTAAAAAAGAACTCCGCATAAGTTATCAATTTATCATAGAATAAATTAAGTAAATAATGAGGTTACAACCCCTGTGAAGTGTAAAGAAACACAAAATTAAGTATCTGAGGGAAAAAGAACAATACCTGAACCGTGGAAAGAAGGCACTGCTTATGCTTTGAGTTAGATTTACCACAGGAAAATCTTCAGTTGAACTATCTCTGTAACAGTTAAAGAAATTGACAATTATATCATATGCCTAAGCACAATGAATCTCCAAAACAATTACATGCAGAAGGACCCAACTAAAGAGACATAAGCATCGCACACAAAAAAAACTCACTTGATTTCAGGTCCATTGGCCTCTGATTCATAAAGTGGTGCCCTAACCGCATATAATGCACAGGGCCTGTTAAAGCAGTACTTAATACCAAGCTTTCTGGTATCTTCTGACCACCCAACAAAAACCAAATATTGATGTGAGCCTTTAATTGGTGGCGCCCACACAACTTGACCAACACTCAAAGACTTTTCAATTCCATTAACAGCTTGTGCCTCTCCACTATAGAACAGGAAAATTTAAAATAAGTTGGCCATCTAAAGAAGAAATCTCTTTACCTCTAATCCTGGTACTGATAAAAACAAAATTCTACTAGACCTGTTAATGTTGATGACAAAAAGTGCAGGCTGCCTTTTTCCAGCATAGGTTTCCCCCCAGTCCTCCTTCCAATCCCCTTGACCTTTCCAGTTACCAAAGTCCTTATCTTTGGAACTACCTTTCTTGTAGCCCTGACCTGTAAATGTGGGCTTGGAGGGAGACGGCTCCTCAGCAACATAAGCAATGAGAGTTTCATCAGAGTTCCAAGAAATTCCCTGAAACCTGTATCATTGAAAGATCTTTGAATCTATGTCAAAGAAAACATTGACAAACACCAGCAGGAGTAATGCTCAAAATTGAGCTACAACTTCTACTAATAATCACTAAAGACATAGACACTAAGTGACTAGACACAAGGCTAACATCAAATATCATAGAAAGGATAAAGCAATCATCAGTAAAACGACATTCACATGATTAATTACCATCCATCGGTATATACTGAACCATGAACAGATTGAGGAATGTGGAATTCTTTTTCCACTTGAGCTCGACCCCAGATTTCAAATTGACAGGGAGACTCATTTTCAGAATTCCGAACTACAAGAAGCTTTGCACCTGATGGTGATGGAACAATTACAGAGGCTCCTGTCATCTCAATAGGAAATGGGGCCCATTGGAACTCTACAAAATTGTTACTTTCTTTTGAAACATGAGAGGATAGAATAAATTTCCTCCTCTTGTTTGCCAAAAGATTTGGTTGACTAATTGAAAACATTGCCTGGGAGCCAGTTCCTGTAACAAAGTTTAAGGTACAAATATCGTAATTAGAAAGGGGTGTTTGGCTTACAATTGGAGAGGAGGCACATAAATTATATAATTGTACAAATATGTAGATACGTACATACATACACCACATACATTACATATATAAGGCATGCACGTTAGAAAAATGAGAAATCTTACCACTGTCAGATTTAAAAATCCATGCCTTGTCAATGCTGGAAATACTAGTGAATTCTTGAAGTAACCTAGACTGCGAAGCATATTCTTCCTCAGTTGTTGCATCTATCCCCAGAGGCATCTCCTTTAATGAATCGGCTTTAGAACCATCCATGGCTAAAAATGTTGACAACCTTTTACTACAGAGTAGATTGCAAGGAAGATCAGAACCAAGAAAACAATGAACATCAAGTATTGGACATGTTTGTCAATCAGGGAGATAATTGTCAATGTATGACATCCAAGGGGTAATGAAAGGATATAGTAGTTCATAACTTAAATGATCAGTAGCATTGGTCATCAAAAAACCATAATCTCCTGGAAAACTACTTTGATTATTTTGCTCGATGCAGATAACAGGTAAGTGAAAACTTTGCACATTACATATCTTTGTTTTTTATTTCTCAAGTCAATCCGCCACCTCGCATTCTACTTAACTTGGCATTTAGTAAATTCACCTTTGTTACCACATAGCACTTGTAAGCTTTTCAGCTTCAGAAAACCTTGAGGGCTCTTTTGGGTCACTAATATTACACTATTTCCAATTTACAATTCTAATGAACAAATTTTATATCCGGTCCCATGATTCCATCCAGTAAGGCTTTACTTGCAAATTTGGCCAAAGGGTTTTACGGGAATTCTGTTACTAACACATGTTGAAATTTAGAATTGTTTAGCTAACCAAAACCCCAATGATCGTTTTAACTTTTAAGATGTTTTTTTTATAGAAGATACCATCCCAATTATACTATATAGCCAATCCATTGTTCCCGAGACAATATACAACATAATCTTGAACAGAGAAATTGGAACTCCAGAGTAACACACAGTCATACAATACTTTGAAAGGAACATGCAACTCAAAGATTTCCACTCCACCCAACAAAAAGTAAGACCAGAAGAAGCAAAATCAAAGCACTGAGCAAGGAGATAAAAAGAAGGAAAGGAAGGGTTAGTAAAATATGCAAGTAAAAGTCAACAGAAAGTAAGCAAGAAGCGCAGAAAGAGAAAAAAAATGAAAAATACAGAGAAGGGGAGAGTGAATGAGAGAGCTTACTTAGTGAGAAAAAAGCAAAAGGGTTGCCTGGGAGTGAGAAGAGAGGGAGGGTGAGATGATAAAAGAGGAGGGTATATTGGACGAAGCACGTTGACGCAAGCTGAGGTGGTTTTGCTTAATAATGCACTACTGGCCATTTGGAGATAGATTCCTACTTTGACATAGCTATTCTGCAGCTAATGGGCTAAAGGTAAGGTTGGGCTGTTTTGGGATGCACAAGCTCAAGCTGCTAAGCCACTGCCTCTCACCAGGTGGCCCCATCAAGAACTAGTGCCAATGTGCCATCACCATAATGTTGGACCAACCAATCTAATTTTGTTGATTATCATTGTTATCTTATCTTTTCTATTTATGAAATAAGTGATTTGATTTTTTTTATTTTTTTATTGAATGGGTGATTAGAACTTAAACCTTTCTAATATTGTAAAGATAAATATCACTAGACCACAAGTTAGTTGATGTGATTTGAATTTACATATATTTTTAATAAAGTGAGAAAAAGAAAAAACTAGACTAGTTGTTATGTGTTACTATTAATTGTTATGTTTTGTGTGAGTGAATTTTAATCTTTCTTATTTATTTGCTTCAAGTAAGTGTATGTGCTTCATGCATGTTGAGTTGTTGGCTCTAGTCTTGCATTGCATAACAAATATGAAAATGTTCTCTTGTCTAATAACTTGGCATGTCATATGGTTAAATTATCAACTTCAAACTATTGATAAAGTAAATTTTTGTTAAATTGTGTGATAAAAAAATTGATATTCTAATAATATAATATGCAAGATATCCAGTAATATAACATTACTAGTGCCGAATATACATGTTAAAGTTAAATAATGGGCAAATGGCTACTGAACTACATTAGCATTATAAGGCTTTGAGATCTACCATCAAAGTATGAACTGTCCAATTGAATTGAAACAAGTTAATAGTACACCTTCTTGTAAGTTTTTGACTAATTTTGATGGACTATTTTATAAGAGTCCAATGATTTATTTCTCGTCCTATTGTTGACCCTATACGTCAACAAGTTTATCCTATACTCTCTTATAGTGTAGAATAAGTTAAAACTTAACGTAAAGTCGACAAATTAAATGCTGAGCTTTCGAAAGGAGAAGAAAAATACATTGGTTGCTAAATACTCGATCGGTGCCAAAAATATGTGGAAAAAAAGAATTGTGAAATTAATGATTTGGCATGTCATATTGTGAAATTATTAATGATTCTTGTTAAATTGTTTAGTACCAAAGAGAAAAGGAGAGAGGATGGGTGGCCAGTGGGTAGGGACCAACCACCTTTTTTTCTTTTAAGTATCAAAGGAGTTGTAGCCTGAGGACTTGGGGTAGACTAGTTGGGCAAGCAGTTGTGTTGCCCCCCACCTCACCGGGTTTCGATCCCCCCCTCTCCTCTCTAGGCCTTTCTTCTTGGCCTCCCTTTGTAACAAAAGAAAAAAAGGGTTGTAGCCTTGTAGGGGCTATAGCGCATGCCCCCTTCCTCCCTTATTTTTTTTTTTCTTTTATAATTGATCATTTTAATAATAATACTAGAGTGTACTAACTATAATTTTAATTTTTGGTCATTAACTTATGTGTGTTATATGATGTTAGGTTTTTATTTGTCAAAAAAAAATTTTGGTTACTACCCACATTTACACAAAAACGACAATGTGACACATACCACTACATTTTCTTAGTTTTTGTATTAAGTTAGTCAATCTATATAATAAAGCATTTTGAAAACTAAAAATCAAATAAACATTAAAATAGAAAAAAAAAAAATGAACTTTGACAACAAATTAAAAATTGCACAGCCTCCACCACCCTTTTTCCGGCGCCACCCACGCTACCCCTCGATTGTGTAGCCCTCTTTTCGGCGCCACCCACGTTTGTTGTTGTTTCCGCCATTGAGCCATCAAACACCAGGAATCCAAGCCGGGAATCCAAGCCATCAAATAGCCCTCTTTGGAGGGGTTATTTTTTATTCATAGAGTTATGCGTTTGAACACTTTTTTTATTCATTTGGAAATACTTTTTAAAAAGAATTGTACTTATCTTAATTTCACTGAAGGACAAAATGGAAAGTTTGATAAAAAAATATTATGATTAACAGAAACCAAGACGGGAGGTGCCGCATTGTCGCGTTGAGACAAGTCTGGGTGGTATTAGTGTAGTGAAGCCTTGTCGTAAATAAATGAGTTTCATAATAGGCCCATAAGGGCTCCTTTAGTGTATATTAGTGTATATAGTTGAATAGAATATGATAAATGACTAGATTGATATGTATTAAAGAAAAAAATTTCTAACTTGAATGAAAAAAGATAAGAAGAAAATGGATTAATTATAAGAGAAAACTCATCATTTCCAATCCCACTAAAATGATGGAATTAATAGAGATAAGTTTTGGCTAATTTATATTATTATAATATTTTTCTTTCAAGTTAGAAGACACCCAAAATTTTCTTCCTTTAAGTTGTAATTAGTGGGCACACTATAGTTTATTTTGTAAACTACACATAAGAAGTTATAGAAAGCAAATAATAGTAGTGAGTATGTAGAGTTTAGAAAGCAAATAGATCCTTTCAGAATTTCTCTTTTTATAAATATATTATTATTTAGAATTGAGAACTATTAAGCCATTTTGAAAATGTATAAACTTGTCTTGGTTTCTGGGGTTGCCGAAGTGGTACGAGTATTTGAATAATAAGTTAGGATTATGATACGTTTAGTGTCCAGAAATTACCCCAAAAAACACTAACTAAATAAACCAATGCATGGCCCACTATGCTGTTGCAAAGCAAACCAATCCATTATATGGAGCCTAAGTCCAATATAATGTGGATAAGGAGCCGAGTGCTCTCTGTCTCTCGCTCAAATTTTTACCAAATTGCAAAATCAGCGATCAAACTAATAGTACCCGTGACACAAACTCTAGAAAGACCAACCACAGAGAGCCACGCATGCGTCAATACCAAGAAGCTTTTCGTCTTGAATACGTGGCAAGTAATAATCAATCATTCTCAATATTGACGAGCACCGCCAGTGACTTTAACATATCCTACCGTTACAGAAAAACAAGCGCGCATTTGAGCCTCACACAACGGCCAAAATCGAAGATAGACCAGAAATGGCGATGTGTTCCTCACTCGCAGTTGTCTCTCACTATGCAGCCCCCAAACTCAGCTCTAAGAAATCGGAAACTAGGGTTAGGGTTTCCCTTGGTGACACCTACGCACCCTCCAAAGTGGGGAAGAGAAGCTTCACTAAGTTGAATGCAGCTGGGTTCGCCGACATTGAGCCCGATCTCAACGAAGACCCCAGTGATCGTTGGAGGACTAACAGTATCAGCATGGTATACACAGACTCATAGTCATAGACTTTATATGCATATATTTATGTGAATTTATTTTGATTTTGATGCGTTTAAGTGGTTGATTTTCAGGAAGATTTTAAGTATGGGGAGTATGATGGGCACCACACTTACCATGAAGGCGAGGATAAAGGTACTCTATTTAGCACACTGTCACAACCTGAGAACTGGGTTGTCATGGTTACTATTATTTTGTAAATACAAAAGTAGTTGACTTGGAAAATGGTAGAGTTATATGAAATTAGTGTAATGTTCTATTGGTACATAGTATGAGATGTTATGTTATTAAACTGTGAATTAGAACCATACGTTTTTATCCCGTAAATGGACCTGATCGATACTTTAACAACATAACATGTCAAGACAGTTTGACAATAAAATATTTCCGAGGAACTATATAGGATCTTCGTTATGATTGGCAAATAATTTTTTGGTCTTTTTGTACTATAAAATGTGATGTTTTGACAAAATTTTAAGGACTTAATTTGCAAGGCATGGAAATTAAATTTGCAGCGTTCCCTGGTACAGCTAGTTATGGCTTATGAATTATAGGGAATATGGGACAACCAGTCCAGTCAGTTTTAACTTCAACAAATGTAAAAAAAAAAAAAAGTTACGAAAGACGAATAAATTTTTTTTATTCATAGAATCGTGATTTAATGCTGCAATCTCTATAATCCAGGAACCTTTTGGGGATCAATAGCAGACGACGTTGCAGCAGTAGGACCCCCTACAGGTTTTCAGGGTATAATTGCTTACCACAGGACTTTGATAATTCACTAATTTACCTACATTACAGTTAATGAACATTATTTGGTTTGATTCTTTTGACAGGTTTTATTTCATGGGCTTTTCTCCCTGCAATTGCAGCTGGGATGTTTTTCCATGCTCCGGTAATGCCAATTTTAGATGTAACATATATGAAGGATTAGAGACACTAGACCATCCAAGATGCTGTTTCTTTATTTAGAAATAAGCATATGATCCTGTTCATCACCATTGAGAAATCATATCTAATTACTTTGTCTTTCAGGGGGAGTACTTGTTCATTGGAGCCGGTCTGTTTACAATTGTATTTTGCATCATTGAGATGGATAAGCCAGATCAACCCCACAACTTTGAACCTCAGATATACAATATGGAGAGGGGATCCCGTGACAAATTGATAGCTGACTACAATACCATGGACATATGGGATTTCAATGAGAAATATGGGGACCTGTGGGATTTCACTGTGAAGATGAATAATGATGATATAATGAAGAGATAGATAACTGATGTTCTGAAAAGTGCACCTTAATGGGAATTCTTAACCAACTTGGGCATGAAAGGTGTAGCTATTTTTTTAGGCCTCTTTTAATATTTTCCAATTCTCTGTTTTCTCCTTTCCTTGTGCAGTTTTTTTTTTTTTTTGGTTTATATATCAGATTTAGTAATTGTAAATCAAGAAGCGATTGAGAACAGATAGACAACATATGATGTACAACTAAACTGTCATATTTTCCTTTACCTTATTGTTTATTCCATAAGGTATGCAGCATGACTTCTTTAAGTTGCACTTATCCAAAAGAGCCTATCTGTGTGTCAAGATTAGGAATGTTTGACTGAGCTGGTAATTTTAGAAATCAAGTGATGAAAGATCATATATTACTACATGTTGCAATCAAATGTCCTATAATTTGTATAGCATCCTCCTCCAAGAATTATGTACAAGGCAAGTTACAAATTATGGGGATGTCTGTTTGAATTTTGCAAGATGTGACAGTAAAGTGGATTTCCTGAAGTGTCAGAATCATATGCAACTCCCAAGTGGGTGTTTTTCCTTTCTTGCATTTTTTTTTTTGGTAAAATCCTTTCTTGCATTTTAATCACGTTGAATGGCAATGTCTAATAATGGTTTTACAACTATTCATAATGTTGATTATGTGTGCAATCATGTGGGTTGTTTGGCTCTAAAATCATATCATCATGGCACCTGCATTAAATAATAGTAATCCATGATAAATTGCTTGCTTAATTTTCACCGTATCACTTGTTTTCCTTTTCTGTTCTTATGGATTCTGCCTCCTATCAAAAGATGCATGTTTAGAAGTTGAACTTAGTGTTGTTCTAGACCAGATACAAAAATGAGGCTCATATTGTTGTTCTTGGTTTCATCTTTGCAAGACTATTTGTGCTAGGTATAAGCTATGTGGTTTTGTCATTTGGTCTTAGAGTCAAGACTGTACCATGACCACATCTAGAATCCAAGTTTGGTCCACCACTGAATGGCAAAGTCAACAATTAACATAATGATATTTTGGAAAAATTGAATCTGGTGGCCACTAATGTTCTCTGTGAGAGAGACTTCTATTGGTGACCTCTCCCATACGGCAAACTATGTTGGCATCTACCGTCAACATTAATACCAATGAAGTCAAATTCATACGTATGGTCTGGGCTTCAACTTTCCAAAATGGATTAGCTAGAAAGGCACACACCTTGTAGATATTTCAAACTATGTGTTCACAATTCTTACTTCTGTGCAAATCATGTTAGTCAATCTTTGTCTGCTACGCGGGTTGCGTGCTTGAAAATAATGAAGCATTTCCCCTTGCATACTTCAGATAAATGGTAACTATTTATGCTCTTTTGGCAAAAAATAAACAAGTTTTCTTTTAACGTTATAGAGACACTTAAACACTTGATAGATGGTTTCTTATGCTGCTAGATAACAACGTTATTGAATAAAAACGTTTTGTATAAAGTACTAGCTTCGTATAAAGTAATAGCAAATATGTATCAACACCAAGGAATTAAATTTTGAATTTTTAGAACATTTTGAGGTTCAAAAATATGAAAATTTTGAAATAATTTTGATTTCGTTAGAAATTTAAACTAAAACAATTAAATTTTTTTACAAGATTTCAACAATATGGTTTTAATAATATTTTGAAATCTCAAAAAAATGGAAATTTCTTTGCTAGGAAATTTTCAAAATTTAATTCCATAATCAGCACGAATGACCATCCATCTTATTCTAGTCTTTGATCTGAAAAAACAAAACATATTATGAAACAGAGCGCTACAGAGGATTATTAAGTGGGTGGCTAGACCAATCCTTGTCCAGGTTGACCAGAAATTAATTGTGGAAGGTGGAAACAATTATGTGGAAGGTGCGACCATGATCACCTTGACAACAATCTTGAAAAAAGGATTTACAATATATATACATCATGTAGATACAATACAACCCCATTCACTCATTCAGGGCCAAAACAAAAAACAAGAAGTAGAAAATGAAAACCAAACTCCTGTGTGTCCTCCTGTTCTTCCTCTGCTACCATCACCTTCTTCACCATTCACATGCTCAACCAAGCATTGAAGGTTATACCTGCACAGCCAACCAGACCACCTACCCATGCCAAACCTATGCCTTCTACCGAGCCATGGGTCCTGACTTTCTTGACCTGGCCTCCATAGCTGACCTCTTCTCAGTCAGCCGCCTCATGATCTCAAAACCCAGCAACATCTCTTCCCCAACTTCACCTCTCATCCCCGACCAACCGCTTTTTGTCCCACTCTCTTGTGCTTGCAACTCTGTCAACACCAGCTTCACCATCTCTTATGCCAACCTCTCATTCACAATCAAGAAAGATGACACTTTTTACTATGTCTCCACCCAGAACTTCCAAAACCTCACCACCTACCAATCTGTTGAGCTTGTTAACCCCAATCTTGAAGCCACCAACCTCACAATTGGTGTGACTGCATATTTTCCAATCTTTTGCAAGTGCCCAAACAGAACCCAGTTGCAAAACAAAGTCAATCATCTCATCTCCTATGTGTTCCAGCCTTCTGATAACTTATCAACAGTTGCTTCAAGTTTTGGGGTGACAACACAGTCTATAATTGATGTTAATGGCAATAACACTAAGCCTTTTGACACCATATTCATCCCAGTGACTCAGCTTCCACAACTAGCACAGCCTGCTGTTGTTCCTTCTGCACCTCCTGGGAAGACTGAGAGAAAAGGAGTCATTACAGGATTGGCAATTGGGTTGGGGATCACTGGGTTTCTGTTGATTTTGGTTGTTGGGGTTTCAATATACAAAGTGGGTTTGTTGAAGAAGAGGATGGGTATGAAAGGAGATGAGGAGAAGGAGAAACAATTTCTATATAGGGGTGGGAAGGGAGATAAGGGGTCCAAGGAAATGGAGGTGAGTTTCATGGCTGATGTTTCAGATTGCTTGGACAAGTACAGGGTGTTTAAGATTGAAGAATTGAAAGGAGCTACCAATGGGTTCAGCGAGAATTCCTTGATTGAAGGGTCTGTGTACAAAGGCTGCATCAATGGAGAGGTCTATGCCATCAAGAAGATGAAGTGGAATGCCTCTGAGGAGCTCAAGATCTTACAGAAGGTATAGTTTCACTTGTTTTTTAGTTTCTGGGTGCATGGTAAAGTTTGTTTTTTGATAGTATAATATTGGTAAAGTTTTAACTTTTCGCATATGGCACGCCGCACACACTTTACCATTTATTAGCTTCACAAGTTCACATTAAAAGTTTAAAACAATGTTTTCTTTTTACATGAAGATTTGAATTTAAATCTCTATCATCACCTCATTCATCTCATACCACTTTAGTCTTATAGATTAATGTTATGTTATACTACTTATATTTTCTATATCATGCTCATAACTAAAATAATATCGTTTTAGGGTTTAGTATTTAGTATAGTACTTATAGTTTTTATTTGAAGAATTACTAAATGAAAGCCTGAAACAACATAATTCAACCATAAACATAACATTAACACAAAAAACATAAGCAAAGAATCTGAATTCGTATTAGGTAATCAGTTTGAAAATTCTGCCATATAACTTTCTTATTAAGATATAAATATAGAAAAACTTTCTCTTTACAGATAATTTGACATGTTATGTTAATATACTCTCAATCTCGACCATTAATTAGGTAACTCTTATTAAAATGTGTGGTTCAGATTCAAAGTCAAACAATATAACATATGTATTTGATAAGAAAACATTGCCTATATATAAATCCTGTAGTTTATGTAAGCATATTTTGGCTGGGAGGCACGCGAACAAAGTCGATAAATAGTGAAAGATGCAGAGGTTGAAACATTAATATCCCAACAGATAAAGGATTCAAGAGTAAAGACAGCCGAAAAGAAACCTCAATATAATATTTGCTTTGTTGGAAGTATTCAATTGCTTAATGCTAATATAAAGATGGTTAGGTAATCACCGTATTCTGACAATGTGACCTGTCTGCTCATGAGGGTTTTGATGTTTAAAATTGTATCTTGTTTGGTTGGAGTCTTTAAAATATTGACTGTGTTTGGCACATACTGAATAAAAAAACTAGGCTAGGAAAAATGTATTCTGTCAGTGGTATCACATGCAATTGGGTCCATTTCATTGATTATGCCCAAACAGAGAAAGAGATATTCATGTATTTGATTTCTTTAATATATAAGCCTTTGAATTAATGCCTCCATAGGTGATGTTCTTCTAAAATTCAGAGGAAAGATATTGGAAATGGACCAAATGGTGACCAAATGGTGACCAAATGGTGATGCGATTTCTAGATAAAATGAAGTCATAATCTAAAAGGATAAAAAAATGAAGTCAATAATTGTGTTCATTGGACATATAGAAGTTAAATATTTGGTAAAAAATAACACCATGAACCATGTGTTGCATTAACTCCTACATGTGCCCTTACAATTTGTTTATTAGTCATTCACTCATTGTCATTCTTGCCTTTCTCTTCTCTTGTTCTTTCTTGGCCCGAAGCATGGAACATGCTAGATAAAGTCCAGGCCTAGATTTGAAAGGCCCAACTTTCCTAAAACTTTACAAAGAGGTGATGCCCATGTCCTGGACTATGGGCCTTGCATTTATTTCCCACACGCCCACCCAACTCAAGAACTGAAGAACATTTGAGGGTTATTTATCAGCTAGCACTCTCACACACACCTGGTGCATGTGACATTTGAGTTTGAAAATACCTCCAAAGTTTTGTCAACTTACACATAAATTATTTCTACAAAATTATGTTTCTAATTTACTATTTAGCTTTTGAAATTTAATTAATATACATATAACTACTTTTGCCAAAGGAGGACACTTTTTCTGGGTCAGCAAAGGACACTTTGAGAAGTAAAAAAGTTGACATTCAAGTTTTGGCTTTCTATACTAGTATATATGTATCATTTTGTCCAAATTTTAGAATTATAATTGATAAGACAATGATTTTCAAATTTTGAAGGTAAACCATGGCAATTTGGTGAAGCTAGAGGGCTTTTGCATAGACCCTGAGGATGCAAATTGCTATCTGATTTATGAGTATGTCGAAAATGGTTCTCTCTATGCATGGCTGCATGAAAACCAGAATGAAAAATTAAGCTGGAAAATAAGGCTGCGTGTTGCTGTTGATGTTGCAAACGGTCTGCAATACATTCATGAGCACACTAGGCCACAGGTTGTGCACAAGGACATCAAGAGCAGTAACATTCTCTTAGACTCAAACATGAGAGCCAAAATAGCCAATTTTGGGCTAGCAAAGTCTGGCTGCAATGCCATAACAATGCACATTGTTGGAACTCAAGGCTATATTGCACCTGAATATCTAGCTGATGGGGTGGTGTCAACAAAAATGGATGTATTCTCTTTTGGGGTGGTTCTGCTGGAGCTTATTTCTGGGAAGCCGGCCATTGATGAAGCTGGCAATGTTTTGTGGGCAAGTGCTGGTAGGATTTTGGAGGGAAATGAGGAAGAGAAGGCAAGGAAATTGAAGGAGTGGGTGGACAGGGAGCTTTTCTCGGAGTCATGCTCAATGGAGAGCATACTGAATATTGTGACTGTTGCCATTGCTTGTTTGCATAGAGATCCTTCAAAAAGGCCTGGTATGGTGGATATTGTTTATGCCTTATGCAAGAGCGATGATTTGTTTTTTGACATCTCAGAAGACGGATTAGCGGCTCCCCCAGTAAGAGCTAGATGAATTAAGGCTTTTTTCCCCCTAATTCAAGAAAGGGAAAGGTGAGAATCAAATTATTGCTGAGGATGTGAGCCTAAGTGTTAGCTTTACCATTGCAGCATTTGTCTAAATAGTTAAGCAGCTATTATGGTTTACTGGTAGAGGCAATGTGCAAGAATGAAATTGTGCAGTATAAGTTTGAGTCATTATGTTCCTGTATATAAAATGAAGTTTATATATGGTACCCTTGTTTTTTAGTACAACTGTTTATACCTATGATATTTTCATCATGGTGAGATGTGTGCTTGACTAGCTGGTAATACAGAATGTGGGTTCTATGAAACAAATGGGGAAAGAAATTCATCAAAAAAAAAAAATGGGAAAGAACGTACTTGAAATGATGAGACCCAAACTTGGCCTCCCAGCTTCCAAAAACCCAAAACCCAACAGGTAAGTTGGTTTTGAGGAATATCAGCACAGAGATTAAATCTTTCTAAAATTGATCAAAGGCTTGGAGGAACCTAATATCTGGGAAATGCTTAGAGGGTAGCTAGGTGGTAGGAAAAGGAGCATTTAGAGCCAAACTTCAAACTGAAGAACAAGAGATAATACAGAAGATTAAGGCTTTAGGCTTATAATTACCCAAGAACACGGCAAGAGTAGAAAAAACTACCTCAGCAGCTCAGAGCCTCAACAGCCTCTTATGCTCTTTATGTTTGACATATTGTCTGCCAGTGCCACAGAAGTCTAGATTGAGTTACATGTAAGTATGTAACCTCCCCCCCTCTGACACGCTCTGAATAGAAAGGCAATATTAGCAAGGCTTTTGGATTAAAGATGCTCTTATTATAATCGGAGATAGTTGGAGCTGGACTCAGTTTGTCATACAAAATAAGTGGTCCTGGTCAGTAGGGTGCATGGTCAGTGGTCCTTGTTTTTCCATGCTCTACGTGAGTGCCAGAGCAAGCATATTCCATTAGTATATTGCTGCTTTACTAAAAAAACTATTAATATTTAATATTTAATCTTAATTTTCTATATATTTTAAGTTTGTGCTAATCAAGATTAGCAAAGACAAAAGCCATGTAATCCATCGATTCAAGGCATCGGTGCCTGTGCTCAAAGATTCAGCTGTAGATTAGTACCAAATAAGATTTAACTGTAGATTAAAGAACGTGCGGTTTATAACTCTAGTGACAATAACATTTTAGCCTTATATTCACAACAAATGTTCAAATCTTGATCCGTTTTTTCATGGTGTGAAAAATATTGTAGAACAAACAAACTTTCAAACATAAAATATTTAAAAATTAATACGCCTTTTATCGTGATTCATATGTACACACTTTTTTATTATTATTAAAAAAATAGAAAGTTATTGGCGGTTCACATGTTTTGACCCTCGTAGTCATATTATATGAATATTATTCTCTACTTAACTAATTTAGATATAATTAATTATTGAGCAAAGACATGGGGCAATTATATTTCTTCATCTACCTAATTGGTAACAACATATACACATAATTGATCTCATCCTCTATTTCTCTCAGCTATTTGTTACATGCAATTTACCAACAAAAACAGAAAAAAACCTTTTGCTACTTTTGGAGTCTAACCCAATTGCCTAGTGGATGTCATGTCGAATGAGCAGAAAAAGTTGTGCAAGAAATAAAAATCATGAACCATTATTGATAATCTCACAAAGAGAATCTCGTCACATTATCCTTGTACAATTAACCAATTGTGTTGTTGCTTTCCTTCGTGAATCACAACCACTGCAGTCATGTAGTGGGTGTGATGATCAATTGATTACAAGGTTGACGAGGACAGTCCACTGTAGTTTTGTGACGGACCAGGTGGTCCACGTTTGTTGTAGATTTCCAAAAGCCTGCTAAGAAAAAGACAGCTCGGACTTTTTTGTTGTGATAATTTCACTTTTCTCTTTCTTTCCCACTTCCATTTATAGAGTTCTTGTTCTGTCTCCCCCGGCCCCAGTTTCTTTCTTCTCTAAACCTCAAACTCAAACATCTCTGCCTGACAGAGAGATGGTCGTGAATCAGTTGCAGAGCTTGCAGCTCTGCGTTTTGCCTTATCGGGTTCCGAGGCTCAATCACTATCCCTCTTCACAAAGGTATTTCTGTCTTCATCTTTTCAATGACCCAATAGGTAGTTCTTGGTGCCATTTTAGTTTTGTTTGTGTTGGGTGCCAAATATTCTAGTTGAATTGTATGGCATTGGCAGTTATACATGAATTACAGTGCTGTAGTTTTCTGGGCATTCAAAAGGGTTCATTTACTGGTTTATGAATAAGTTGGTGCTGTACTTTGCCCAAACTAATTTGAACCTCCCCAACACTGTCTAGTTCATAATTTTAAAGCTTTGATTCTGTTGTAGGTTTTAATTTTCATGTAATTCATAAGTATTTGGGAATTGGGTAGTGCTAAAAAATTCTTGATTGTTCGTCGTAATATGAATTAAGAGATTTCAGGTTGGGTTATGCCAAATTCTGTGATAGAAGTGTGAAGCTTGTTGGAGTTGGAAGTTTGGTAGACAAAGGAGATGGGGCTCGGTTGTTTAGAAGGAAGTTAATTTTTTTATGTTACTCAACCGGACGGATAGGAAGTATGGTGGTAAGGGCAAGGGAGTGATCAAGAATTCAAGATGAGTTTCTTCAGGACTTTATTCTTCATGGAAGCGTAGAATTTACTGATGAGATCTGTTAGTTTATGTCTGATGTCGTATGCATACATATCTCCTGGGTAATCCCCATTTTATTAATTGCTAATCAAGCTGTTAGATAGTTAAGGAGCAAGTATGCAGGAATTTTACACTTAATTTTTGCACGTAGTTATAAATTAATAATGAACAGAAGTTTGCCTGTTTTTTTCTGAAGCAAGTAATCATACCATATTCTGTAACAAAGGGAAAGTGTAATTTGGAACACATTTCTGATATCTGTATTTGTACAATGTACTTTTATTGGGACAGTGTACTATATGGTGCATATATTGGAGAAAAGTGTTGAAGTACAGTTATCCCGAATTTTATTTTAGAGCTAGGAGCCATATGATGCTAACTTTGACATGATACATCTCAGGAAACTTACGCCATGCAAATTTTGGTGGACCAAATCTTCATCACTACATGCACGTAATGTCATAGTTCAAAACAGAGGTAAGAATAAGCTGTCTACATTAATAACATTTTGGAATGTGTTCCAGTATGTGTATTTTAACAAGTATGAAAGCATCAATCTTGAATGTACTAAATTGTTGAGCTTCTCTTATATGACGTTGAGAAAACCAATGATTCACATGAGGAAGAGAGTGGGGTTACTTTGCCAAAAATGTTAAGTAGGTCATCACTAAGTAGAGCCAACTCACCTCAACAATCTTCCCGAATTGGCTCCTTCATCCCCTCCTGGTTGTCCTCCATTGTCTAAGCAGTTTTGCATGGAATCTGAGAGTCCTGTTGTTGGTTAGTATGGTGATGTAGTTCCTCCTGTTGATGTTCAAAAACAATTTGTTCAAGGTCTGTCTACTTTCTGCTTATATGTAGTCATTTTCTAAATTGGCATTTCTTATTGTTGCACTTGTTGTTCATACTTACTCTTTACATTATATAGCTGCACTCCCCGCCCTCCCAATTACCTCTGTATGTAATTCATCACTTGATATTGTGCAGTTTTATTGTATCGCAGGATCATGTGTATTAATTGGCTTTATATTTTGGTGACTCCCTATGGAATATCTTGCATTCTTTCACATTTCACATTTTACATCTGTTGTGATTATTTTGCTTACAGGAAAATGGGAGGTCAGTTCTCAAAGGGCAGGGAATAGGTTAGATTCCACTATGTATATAAATGTTACAGATGATTCGAATACCGAATTCCTTAGGATAAACCAGATTAAGAGTTGTCAGGTGGGCATTAGATGTAAGAATTTGATTTACTAAAAAAAAGTTTTTTTTTTTTTCTTTTCTTGGGAAAGAAAAATTTTCATGCTGTTCTTTCACTTCATTACAAGGTCTGGGATTTATCATGTTTGTATTATCTTCTTGATGGAATTCTCTGTTTGTGCAGTTTCATCAAGCTAAAGTCATGCTGGGATTGATGTGCTTATATTTCCCAGTTAGACTGGCAAAGTTAAATGTTGTTAATGCTTTCATTAAGATTGGCCAAGAAAGACTTTCCCGTGTTCTTCAAACTTGTGGGGCTTCCACCTTGCCTTATGCCTGTATTTCTAATTCTTTGAATAAACCCACGCCTCTTCGATTGGATGTGTCTTTGCCTTCATTTCAAGATATTAGATGGAGCTTTGCGCGCTTATTGTATCTATTTAACGTCCAACTTGAGAAAAATGTTGCCACGTAAGTGAAGTATATAATTTGTTTTGTCTATTTCATGATCCTGCATCTTTTAATCAACTGGTTAACAATCTTGTTCCTGTGTGACCTTCAGGTAGCATGATTATTTGGTCTTTATGCTCTCATTTGGCTGAATTATTTTGTAAATGTTTTCTAGGTTCTTCTTAGTGCTCCTGGTAGCATGCTTCTCATTTGTTCTCATTGGTGGCTTTCTGTTCTTCAAGTTTAGGTAAGCTATCTTTTCTAGGAGCACTTGTGATTATTTTCATATTGAAAATGGCATAGTCTGCTTCATGTTATTTATTGTATTTCATTATTCAGCCAAAATTCTTATTTTCTGGTATGCAACTAGACAAGTGAAATTTTGAAAGAATATAGTTTCCTTTCTCTATTCCTATTCTTCAAAAGGATCTCAGCATCTTTGATATAGATATTTCCGAAGTTTTGTTACTGGTATTATGTTTGGGCCCATTGGAAAATAGTTATTTCTGAAGTTTTCATTATATTATAAATATGTGGTAATAAATTGAAATTATGGATTTTTTTAATATAAGAGTTAGGACATCTGTTATTTGTATGTGTGATTCTCTTATAATTATGATTCCCTTCCTTGACATCAAATGTGTGGAACCTCTATTACCTTTGATTTCTTTATAATATTGTCCGTTTATCCGTTCAACTCAATACTGGTTAAGTATGAATAACATCACAAAATTGATTTATAAGTTACTTTGTTTTACAATGGTTCTCATTCTACATGAATGAATTTATTTGACTATTCCTTGCCCGTTTTCCCATCATTCCATCAATCTCTTGAGCAACTTGTTGTGGTGGTCCATAATTTGATTCTAGTCTTTTAAATGAATTCATTTTTACTGCATTTAATTCTCATGCTTGTTTGCTAATCTGGATATGTGTTTCAAATTATACAGGGATAGTAAAGAATCTTTGGAGGACTGCTTCTGGGAGGCTTGGGCATGCCTGTGTTCATCATCAACACATCTAAAAGTGTGATTGTTTTTTCTGATTTTATCATTTGGTTAATTTGTTATAATTTACACTGTTTCCATATGATTGTAAATAACATGCATAGCACACTGCAGCAAAGAACACGCGTTGAACGTGTTATTGGTTTCGTTCTTGCTATATGGGGCATATTATTTTACACTCGCTTGTTGAGCACAATGACCGAACAGTTCAGGGTAAGTGCTTCAATCAAGAAACATTATCATACATCCAACTTTATGTAAATTACAACTTTATGACCATCATCTGCACAGAATAATATGTACAGGCTCAGAGAAGGCGCACAAATGCAAGTTCTGGAGACTGATCATATCATTATTTGTGGAGTGAACAGTCATCTTGCTTTCATACTAAAGCAACTAAACAAGTATCATGAGTTTGCTGTCCGCTTAGGTACTGCTACAGCTAGGTAATCTGTTCTTGTACTGGAAACATAGGTTTTTGTATCAGGATTGCATGGTTAAATTACTGGCTTGTGTTGTTCCCTCTTGTTTATGTGTTCACAGGAGGCAGAGAATTCTTCTTATGTCTGATCTCCCAAGAAAGCAGATGGACAAGCTAGCAGACCATATCGCCAAAGATTTTAACCATATTGATATCCTTACAAAGAGGTATGACTAGAAAGAAATCATAGAAACTCAACTTCTAAAAGTAAAATCTTGTAAGATTCATCTCCATCTGATGTTGCAATGGGCTCGTCACAACAAAAATAAAAATTGCCAAAGTAATAGATGAAAAATGGTAATTGGATTTAATTAATAGAATATTTGAAGCTTTGTGCGCTTATGATTCTTACATGTGGTTATACTGTTACAGTTGCAGCCTCAGTTTAACAAAATCATTTGAAAGAGCTGCTGCCAGCAAGGCACGTGCCATAATTATACTGCCAACAAAGGGAGATCGGTGAGAACTTGATCAATTTTTACTTCTATTTGAGAAATCATCTTAGACTATTCGAGGTTTTTAGCAAAGTTGCTTTGAAATTAGTCATCATGCCAATTGGAGTTATGAGCAATATGGAAAGTGCCATTGAATTATCTGGCATGTTGAAAATTTCCACAATTGAACTTATTTGACTTGGCATCTTCATTTGATTAGGTATGAAGTTGATACTGATGCTTTTTTATCTGTTCTGGCGCTTCAACCCATTCCAAACATGGAGTCTGTCCCCACTATTGTTGAGGTATATCACTAATCAGTGTATCTTTTTGTAGAACTATGTTATAAAACTTTCTAAAATCATGTTAAATTTCCCTTCTCAATGAATGCAGGTTTCAAGTTACAATACATGTGAGCTATTGAAGTCAATCTCAGGGTTGAAAGTAGAGCCTGTAGAAAATGTTGCATCCAAATTATTTGTTCAATGCTCTCGTCAAAAAGGACTCATTAAGATCTACAGACACTTGCTTAATTATCGAAGTACATTGCACATCTCTCTTGAAGAAAGACTAGTTTTTTTTTTTTCTTTCTTTTAAGTAAAATCTAGTTTTCTTGCGAAGAAGTTCAAATGGCGTATTTATGACATTTATTCACTGAAACTCAATTTATTTTATGCATTGTCAAAAAATTTGAATTTTTGTTCAAGAGGTTAAAAATAAAAGACCAACTTGGGTGCTTTTGTAATTTGACATGGTCATTCCAAACTCATGTGCTGTTTTATTGAATACAGTTGTTAGTATGGTCTTTAGTGTGGATGATAGCAATCATTATCTATGTTCATATTTTGGATATGAGGGGGTTCCAATAAAGTTACTACTTTTTAATTTTGTTTTTCAACTAAATTTTGATGGAAATATCAACTATTAATGATATGTTGATAACTTTTTTTGGGTATTTATTGAGTAATTTTTTTTTTTTTTTTTGGAAGTATTCCAGGGGTAAGA
>QANW01010875.1:2526296-2544399 GCA_003254865.1 Dryas drummondii | reverse complement strand
GAGAAAAGGAAGTTGTACATAGGGACATTGATTCCAAGAATGGCAGGTCCAGGTGTATATGAAGTGGAGGATATTAGTGGGTCGAATTTTGCTGTTGATCTCAATCATTGGACTTGTAAGTGTAGAAGCTGGGAGTTGAGTGGGATACCATGTGCTCATGCAATTTCTTGCATTATGGAAAGAGAAGCAGATGTTTTGGACTATGTTCATAAGTGTTACAAATCTGATGCATACCTTAAGGCCTATGATCCTATGATTTATCCCATGTCTGGAATGGATATGTGGGATCAAGATGACCATGATAAAATCCTACCTCCCTCATTTAAGAAACAACCTGGCAGACCCAAGAGGTCAAGAACAAATGGGCCAGGTGAAGTACAAGTTCCTGCTGCCAACCCCCCACCAAACCCTAATCCTTTACAACCAAACCCACCACAAGTGTTGCCAAGGCTGTGGGTGAGTATAAGGTGTAGCAAGTGTGGCATAGAGGGCCACAATGTCAAGACTTGCACAAGAATGATAGGCAACTAGGTATATGATTTATCCTTTTAAATATGTTTTTGCACTTGCAAGTCATTTGGTTTATTATATGATAACATTCTGTTTGTATGTAGAATGCTAAAGGTGAAGGGAGTCAGTCAACCTCACACGAGGAATCCCAGCTGGCCACAAGAACAACCACAGTACAACTTGAATCTGCAAATGCAAGCATAAGTGCAGGCAGAGGCAAGGGTAGAGGTGGAGGTAGAGGAACAAATGCAAGCAGAGGTAGAGGTCGAGGTCGAGGTGGAGGAACAAGTGCAGGAAGAGGTACAAGTGCAAGCAGAGGAAAAAATGCAGGAAGAGGTACAAGTGCAAGCAGAGGTACAAGTGCAGGCAGAAGCAAAGGTGGAATAGTTGGAGGTACAAGTGCAAGCAGAGGTACAAGTGCAGGCAGAAGCAAATGAGATCACAATTATGTGCACTTGGAATAGTTTTTGGGACAATTTTTGTGAATGTCTAATTTGGGGAGTTGTATAATTTTGTTGAGTGGCAGTTGACATTTTTTTGTTAATGCCTTGTTGGGCAGTTGCCATGTTCTGTTATAGTCTAATCTGGGGGTGCAATTGGGGATGGAAGGGTTCAAAATTACATATGTAGGTGGACATATTTCTCAAACATGTTGATTCATTTTTGAATTCTTATTGACAGCTAAATGGTGCATTATCCCAGGTTTTCTCATACTTGCAAATTGGCAGATTACTAATGCTTTATTTTGGTGAGTTAGCATGGTTTATTTTGGTGAGATAGCCTATAAATTTCAGATTGCCTTCTCAATTTGATTTGGTTGCAAGTTATCCTATTATCAGTTATTCCACAAATTTCAATTGTCCACTTAAATTAAAGTTCCACTTCCATTTCAATAAATAAAATTCTTACACGTAATGCCCAAAAAACAGAGCATGCTAACATAAATCCCTCCTTACACATAATGCCCATACACAGAGAATACCAAAACCCCCAAAACAGAGCTTAAGTGAGATTGAACATCTAAACCCAAAGACAAAATCACATCATTGATCTTCAACACACCCATAATCATCCCATTGTAATTACATCATCTTCATCATTATTTAAAAAAAACAAAAAACAAAAAACAAGACAAAATCAAAATCAATAGCAGCTCATTCTCTTTTCACCTATGTTGTTTTACTTCCTCTTCCAAAGATCCAATTTTCTTGAGCAATCCACCAATAACTTGCTCAAGAATAAAAATCACATCCTCCATTTTGTTGAAAAATAAAAATTTCTTCATTACCCACAAAAACAAACTCCATAAAACACAACCATTGGGAAAAAAAACAAGAAAATAGGCATTCGGGACCACAAAAACCCAAAGATGCAGAAAATGGAGAATAAAGGAATGCAAAACCCAAACCAAAAGTTTCCCATCACTACAGCCTTTGAACTTTGCACGAACAAGAATCACAACAGCCTTTGACTCCTTTTGACCCCCTAACTGATGGTTTGTAATATGGTGAAATGGCAGTTTTGCCCCTTACATAAACGTCCGTCCACTCCAAATAAACGGAAAGGACCAAAACAAAACTTGTTATAAATTAAATGGACCAAAACCGAACTTAAAAAAGTTCATGGACCAAAATTGAACTAGCTATATAATTAATGAACCAAATCTGTAATTTCCTCTTTTTTAAAAACTGATTGTGTTCCATGGCAAGCAGAGACTTACATAAGTATGCAGGTGGTGGAGTAAGATTTTCAAAATGCAACTCACATGCGAAGTATGTTGGATTTTCCATCAAAACTTTAAATAAGGTTAATGATTTGGACATCATTGCTATCATATTAAAATTACCAGACTAAAAGTGCTACATTTAAAAGAACATGACTAAAGTGAAAATTTCATGAATATACATGAACCAGAAGTATCATTTGGCCATAAAATTAAGGGTAATTCTAGAAAGACTCGAGTGTTTGTTTTTAAAGCCCTACGAGTTTTTTATGTTGGTGTGAGTCAACCCATGTTATTATTGTGTAATTATTAGAATTAATTAGGTGATTTATTAATTCTTGTATTTTAATTATAGGCCCATATATATAAACCACACTTTGTGGTCTTAATCAATTAAGCAGAAATAATTTTGAAACCCTAAACCTAAACCTTCTCTGTACATGGTATCAGAGCATGTTCTCTATACTACTGGTTTTTGAAGAATTTTTCCAGAAAAATTCTATTACTCCACTAACTGTTTGCATTCCATTCCGCTGCCAACTCGCCACCGCCGCTTGCTGCACACTGTCACCGTCGCTCACTGCACCCCCTCCTATCACCGTCGCTCCTATGCTGCTCCAGAGAAGCCGACGCCATCTCCGCTAGCCTGTGTGCAGCACCGTCGACTCTGACCGTGTCGCCACCTCTGCCTTTGTCTTCTTTGTGCGTCGACTGTGCGCGCCTCTGTACTGTGGGTGCCGCCTCCACCTTCCTTGTGCGCCGGCGACTTCTGCTTGTCTGCCAGAGACGCCGATCCATCCCGGCGACTGCTGCTCGTTCGCCAGAGACGCCGACCCATCCCGGCGACTGCTGCTCGTCCGCCAGAGACGCCGACCCATACCGGCGACTGCTGCTCGTCCGCACATCGTCCGCCTGAGTGCGCCTCCTCCTGCCTGAGTGCACCTCCTTCCACCTTCGTGCGCACGCCGTAACACCATCTGCAGTGGCTTACTGGTACGCTGATCACTGCTGCACTGATTCTGACTTTTACTGTAGCAGTGAAGCCGCCCATCCCTCTTCGTGATTGCTTGGCTGCGTGACTGGTCTGTGTGTGTATTCTCTCTGTTTTGTTAATCACCATGTCTCAGACAACTCCCTCTAGTCCTGGAGGCTCGAACAGGAATAAGAACAAAGATGTGGTTAACCCAAAACCACCGCTGCCTGCTCTCCCTCCATTAAGTTCCCAGGATGTGTCATCACTAATCTCACCCGAGAAACTTGATGGCTCAAATTATATTGATTGGGCTCTCATCGTGCAGAATAAAATTAGAGGTCGAAAACGGTGGGGTTTTATCACCAGAGCAAGAACAGCTCCAGAAGATGTGAATTCTGATGAGTTTGAAACATGGGAGGATGAGAATTGCATGGTCAAGTCTTGGCTTCTTGATGCTATGACTAAAGAAGTCAGATCACTCTTTATTCGATTACCGACGACGAAGGACATCTGGGACGCAACCAAACAAACTTATACAGTGAGCCAAGATGCTTCCAAGGCATATCAACTCCATTGTGAGGTCATTTCTGTACGTCAAAATGGTGGGTCTATTATTTCCTATTTTGGCAAGCTACAAAAACTTTGGCAGGATATTGATGCAATTGAACCTTGCATTATGGATTATGCGAGTGATGTTGAAAAATATACCACTATGATTAACTCTCAGAGATTATACATGTTTCTAGCTGGTTTGGATTCTCATCTAGATGGAGTTAGAGGCCGTATTCTTGCCATGTCTCCACTGCCTAAAGTACAGGCGGCCTATGCGATTGTGTGCTATGAGGCTAATCGGCAGGAAACTATGATGGGGGTGCTGATGGGGCAGTCGCTATGGCAGCCCGCAAATTCTCCCATAAAGATGCCAAGAAATTTGAGCGGAAGTGTACCCACTGTGGGGGTACGACTCATGTGGTAGAAAAATGTTTTAAGCTTCATGGCTATCCAGAGTGGCATCCGAAGGGTGTGAAGGCTTCTTCTTTGACTCCGAAGGTTGATAACTCCAGTTCCAGGGTGAACTCTGTTAGTTCCTCCAGCTTTGTTGCCAAGTCAGGTATCTCTAACTCTGTTTTGAGTACTTCTGCTTGTACTAGTAATGGTGCATGGATAATTGATACAGGTGTTACGGATCATATGACTTCTGATCGTTATGTTTTTAGTCATCTTTCATCTGTCTATCCTAAACCATTTATTGATAATGCTAATGGTGTGTCATCTCCTGTTCTAGGAGGCGGCACGGTATCCTTCTCATCTGATTTTTCTTTACAGAATGTGCTGTTTGTTCCCTCCTTAAATTGTAACCTTATTTCTGTTAGTCAACTAACCAAAACTCATAATTGTGTGGCCACATTCTTTACTACCCATTGTGTTTTCCAGGACATTCATACCAAGGAGAAGATTGGCAGTGGTAGAAAGAGTGCTGGGTTGTACTATCTGGATAGTGGGGTGTCTGCTTCAGATGGTAGTGGCATTGTGAGTCTAATTCGTGATGGTTCCTCAGAAAATAAGAAGCAGATCTGGTTGTGGCATCGCCGACTTGGTCATCCTTCCTTTAGTTATCTTCGGCGTTTATTTCTCTCTTTATTTCTTGGTTTGAACATTTCCAGTTTTAATTGTGAAGTTTGTGTGTTGGCCAAAAGCCATCGTTAAGTGTTTCCTTCTTGTGATAAACGTATGGATGTTCCTTTTGCTTTAGTACACTCGGATGTTTGGGGTCCTGCCCCATGTGTTACACATAAAGGAATGAAATGGTTTGTGACATTTATTGATGATTGTACTCAAATGACTTGGGTTTATCTCCTGAAACATAAAAGTGATGTGTATGCTGTTTTTCGCCTTTTTCATACAATGGTTCTCACCCAGTTTGCCTGTTCTATTAAAGTTTTGAGTTCTGATAATGGCGGTGAGTTTGTTAATACAGAGTTGACTCAGTATTTTGCTTCTGCGGGGATCCTTCATCAGACTTCTTGTGCTCATTCTCCACAACAGAATAGGGTTGCTGAACAGAAAAATTGACATTTAATGGAGGTCACTCCGTCCCTTCTTCTGGGTGGCCACGTGCCATCTTCGTTCTGGGGTGATGCCTTGAGTTCTGCCGTCTATCTGATTAATCGGACCCCATCTAGTGTCCTTGACTTTCGGCGACCTTTAGATGTTCTCTCGGATTTTGTCTCTTTACCAGGTGTCCTTCATTTGGAACCCAGGGTTTTTGGGTGTGTTGCTTTTGTGCATTTACACTCTCATCAGCGATCTAAGCTCGCATCTCGGGCCTTAGAGTGTGTGTTTGTTGGTTATGGTCCGTCCCAGAAGGGGTACCGGTGTTATCATCATTCTACTCAGCGCTTCTATGTTTGTATGGATGTTACTTTTCATGAACATCAACTATTTTATTCTCCACGGCCATTGCATTCTACCCTTCAGGGGGAGGTTTCTAGTGAAGTGCAGAATCGAGATGATCTGTTGTTCTTTGGTTGTGGTAGTAGTAGTGAGCAAGGATCAGAACAGACTACTGATCATCCAGTATCTGAGTCTGAGGATGAGATTGAGACTGCAGGAACTACTGAGGATAATACCGAGGATATGGTGGGACAAGAACCCACGAATTCTGAGCCTGAGGAATCACCACTCCATGATAGTACCGCCATCTCTCCTACTCCATTGAATCAATCTTCTTCGTCCATTGAGGTAACCAACAATACTCTTGATTCACATTCTGGTTCAGATCTTGATTCTAATGCTTCTAAATTTACACTTCCTCCTCGGTCTAACCGAGGACAACCACCAGCTAAATATGAGCCAGATCCAAATGCCAAATTTAGGTACTTAATTAATAATCATGTGTCGTTTGTTAGGCTTTCAAAGTCATATGAATCGTTTGTTCTGCAATTATCTTCTGTTTCTATTCCTAGTAGATTGCAGGATGCTCTTACAGATTCTAGATGGACCAAAGCTATGGCTGAAGAAATTGTGGCATTACAGAAGAATTCAACCTAGGAGTTGGTTTCTTTACCTAAGGGGAAGAAGACAGTAGGATGCAGATGGGTGTTTGCAGTCAAACACAAAACTGATGGATCAGTAGAAAGGTATAAGGCAAGGTTGGTAGCAAAGGGTTATACACAGTCCTATGGCATAGACTACTTGGAGACGTTTGCTCCAGTGGCCAAGTTAAACACAGTACGGGTTCTGTTGTCTTTGGCTGCTAACAAAGATTGGCCACTCCTTCAGTTTGATGTAAAGAATGTCTTTCTTCATGGTGATTTGACTGAAGAAGTATACATGGATCCTCCTCCAGGTATACCAGAGTTTGATAATACAAGATTAGTATGTAGACTGAAAAAGTCTTTATATGGTCTTAAAAAATCTCCGAGAGCCTGGTTTGGGAGATTCACCCGTGCAATGAAGAACTATGGTTATCGGCAGAGTAATTTTGATCATACTTTGTTCCTAAAGAAAAGGGGAAAAAGGATTACTGCTCTTATCATTTACGTTGATGATATGGTCCTGACCGGAGATGATTATGAGGAAATCTCTAATTTGCAGAGGTACTTGTCTCGAGAATTTGAAATGAAACAGCTGGGGGACTTGAAGTTCTTTCTTGGGATAGAAGTGGCTCGGTCTAAGCATGGCATATTCATATCTCAAAGGAAATATGTTTTAGACTTGTTATCTGAAACTGGTATGCTTGGGTATAAGCCAGCTGTCACTCCTATGGAACAAAACCATAGACTTTTCGAGTGTTTGGGGGCCTTGCCTGCAGATAAGAGGCGATATCAGAGACTTGTTGGAAGATTGATATATCTGTCCCACACTAGACCTGACATTGCTTATGCAGTTAGTGTAGTAAGCCAGTTTATGCATGCCCCGTGTAAACCCCATATGGATGCTGTAGAGCGAATTTTACAGTATTTAAAATCTGCACATGGTAAAGGATTGTTGTTTGCTAATCATGGTCATGTGAATGTTGAAGGTTTTTCTGATGCAGACTGGGGTGGTTCAGCAGATGATAGAAGGTCTACCTCAGGCTACTTTACCTTTGTAGGGGGGAATTTGGTGACCTGGAGGAGTAAGAAGCAATCAGTTGTATATAGATCAAGTGCAGAGGCTGAATACAGAGGTATGGCACTCGGAGTAGTCGAACTTTTATGATTGAGACATCTATTGACTGATTTAGGATGTCCACCTACCAAACCTATGGACTTGTTTTGTGATAACAAATCTGTTATTGATATAGCACATAATCCTGTTCAGCATGACAGAACAAAACACATTGAGATTGATCGACACTTCATTAAAGAGAAACTTGAAGCTAAGATTATTAACTTCTCATTTGTGAAGTCCGAAAATCAGCTTGCAGATGTGTTGACCAAGGCCGTAGCAAATAGGGTGTTTCTGGACTCACTAGACAAGTTGGGCATGTGCGATATATATGCACCAACTTGAAGGGAAGTGTTGGTGTGAGTCAACCCATGTTATTATTGTGTAATTATTAGAATTAATTAGGTGATTTATTAATTCATGTATTTTAGTTATAGGCCCACGTATATAAACCACACTTTGTGGTCTTAATCAATTAAGCAGAAATAATTTTGAAACCCTAAACCTAAACCTTCTCTGTACATTTTAGTTTTTCAAATTATTCTGATATTACTCCTAATTGAAAAAAATAGAGATAGAGTGAAGAGTAGAGAGGGGAGAAGAGAGGGAGCGTCCTCGGCCAGTGGTGACATGGGCGATAGGTGGGTGGTGGGAGGAAGGGTGGTGCTTCCATCTTATTTATTATTTTCGATTTAAATGATAAATTTGAAGGTGCTTAAAAATACTTCAGTCTTTCTTCCTTTTTAATTTTTTTTATTAATAAAATATTCCCATATTCTCACTTTCTTAAATTCATTTTCAGAATTCTATAGTCTTCATATTTTTTATGCCTCACACTTAAGTCATTTTTGTAAACTCTCACATATTTTTTTATTTTTTATTTGAGGTAACTCAAGCATTTACTTTCTTAAATATTAATTAGGAGAAAGGAGATGTGTAATGATATTACTTGTTCATGTCAAATACTAAAGATGTAGAGGCCCGAGAGATTCTTCAGTATGGCAGTCGTGCCTCGAGTCACTTATCATGATATACTGACATGTGTGCTTATTTTCAAGTTTATAATTTTTTAAAATAAATAGTACACATGATATCTAGCATTGAATAATAGTACCATACACATGATGGAACAACCTTACTTAAAATTTTCTCAGGAAATCCTTAGGTCTATGTCAAGTGCTTGGGTACTCATTTAATTATGAGGAGTGAGGACCCAAATGTTACTCCATGAACAATGCTACTTAGATTATGGTGAACGCAGTGGCGCTAACTATATTGTTGTGGCAACAATGATGCTCTAGTACTGATGTGGCGATGGAGCGAGGATTGGGTTCAAGGATGAAATACATAAAAGAAAAGTATAAAAACTAATAAATTAACATGGATGATGTGAGTCATGTGACAAATGATATATATAAAATGAATTGAGGGACTATAGTAAGAATTACAAAACTTCAAAAAAAAAAAATCGCTATAATTAAACTTAATTTTTTATATTGTCGAATTTGATACATTAAATAGACATGCAGGAACATTGGAGAAGAAAGAGAATTATATTTTGGCATTAGCACAACAAATAGTGCACCATAGTCCATATGCTATTGGAATTTGGAATTTGGAATTTTCATAAATGATAAACTATTTAGCCCCTGAAAAGTCATAAATCATTATTTCTTTGAATTTTTGGGTATTCTTTATATTAAAATGCTCTTCATAGCAAACTATAATTTCAACCTATTCGACTTTAATATTTTTCAAACAAATGGACATATTCTTTATAACCTCAGCATAAGAAATTGTGCTCATTTTATCTTTTAAATAAATTCTTAAACAATGGTAGACCCATAAATAAATTTTTCTTCATGGGAACGGGACAATAGACATTAACTAATGTTTCGCATTCAAAAATTTTAAAAAACTGATGTCTAAGACAAATTCCTACACCCAAGGCCTCTTATTAGTCTTCTTTCATCATCGCCTTTTCACTAGCCTAAACATCTTTTCTAAGACCCTGGTTCTTCCCGTGACCAAACCACTAACAATGCTTGCCCCTATTGCCCTTTCATTGAGGCATTTCAACAAATAAGCTGTCCCCATCTCTAAAGAAAATATTAAAAAAAATTGAAAGGCATGAGATTTTAATGGATGGGAAAAGTGGGGAGTGAAGGCAAATGCCAACACTTGCCCTAACATGGGTCTGCCCCTGACTATAAAGTAATGATTCTTGTTTTGAGGTTTTTTTTTTTTTTTTTTGTCTTTTCTAAACTTTCCCTGCCTCTTCCTCTTTCCATTTCTAACCCTAATTCTAAAGGAACAAATCAACAATGTTCGAATCCATGATGAAATTAAAATTAATTTAAAGAGTTATTTATACTTACACCCTTGATATTTATCTTTTTTTCACATACACTGTTTAAGGTTTTAAAACTGTTGCATAAAACCACCTACAGTGAAATGAAAAATGATGAGAAAGTATACAAAAAAAACATGCTAAGGGGTGGAATAATGTAATAAGATTACTCAAGGTGTAAGGTCTAACCTCAATATAAATGTATTATTCTTTGTTTATTTATTGTTTTCTCTTGCAGGAGATTATATACAACAGTTTTGAAACCTTAGGAGCTGTATGTGTAATTTTTGAAAGAATAGTACTTGAGTCACCCCTTAGGGATACCCCAAGGTCACCTCACCCCCCTAAATTTTGATTTCGGCAATGCCAGTATATGATCGGAACCGTTCACCTTTTAGATAACCTATTAAAGATCATCTCTGCAAAAAATCAAACCAATCGTAATCGTTTGATTATATAACTGTTGTCTATTGTCAATTAAGTAAAAAAAATCGATGGTTTCCGAATAAAGAGTGATTTTTTGACCAAACTGTTGATTTTTCTATTTAATCGACAACAGTTATACAACTAAATGATTTCCGATTGAATTGATTTTTTGTAAAAATAATGTATAATAGTTGATCTAAAAAGTGAATTTTTCCGATTATGCGTCCACATTGTCAAAATTGCTATTTTGAGGGGTGAGGTGACCCAAGTATTATCCATTAAATCATGTGGAGTGTATGTGAAAAAACAATAAACCTCAGAGGTATAAGTGTAAATTATTCTTAAATTAAATAAGTAATTTTAATTCACATTAACTACAAAAAAAGAATTGTTCCGTATTTCCATGAATGCCTTGCAACATCGAATTTGATATAGGTTAGTATCGGATTTGATAGGACTGTGGGTGATAATAGTACTATTCTTTTTTTTGTTAGAGCTGGGGTTAATACTTAATATAGATTCGTATTCATTAAAAATTGTCATTTCACGTCAACCAAAAACAAATGTCATTTTATAAATTGTTCCATTGGAATTTTGCAGATATAAATTATAATAATCCGAAATGGCCGTTGAGATTTCACAATTCTCAGTATTGCATACCCAGCAAAAGCAAACAACCGCTGCGATTTCACAAATATCATTTTTTTTAGTCTTTTTTTTTTTTTTGCCATAAAAAAACATAATAATTTGATATGGCCGGCAACTTTTTTTTAGTATGATCAACCGACAAATTTTTTATTTATTTTCTTGGGTAGAGATAATCAAGAAATATGAACAAATCAACTGCTGTGATAAGCTTGATTACGACCCAATTATGAATTTTCTTTCCATAATACTATTAGGCTATTCGCATTTGAGCATTTCGTATGTAAGTTCTTACCCTGAAAATGTAAATTTTATAATCTTTAGCCAATTTTTAAATAAAAAATTAAAATTGCTAAAAATAAAACTGCAGACGAAAGTGTAAAATAATTGAAACTACATATAGCCAAAAATGCAATTTGGCCATGCAATTTTCTGTCTGTACCAGTTACGATTATAAAGTCAACTAAAAAGAAAACATAATTATTAGATTTATAGAGAAATTAGAATCCTAATCGAAGACAAGTAATTAATTGATACTAGTTGATAATTGGTCTGACAATTAAATCCAATACAAATCACACATTCATGATGAAACAAAGAGTAATTAACCCACACAATCACACATCACATCATTACATGATCAATGATCCATTATTGAAGAAGTAGAGAAAATGAAATTAAAGCAGCAGTTGGCCGAAAACGGTGTCGTCTAGTATGCGTGGCAATCGCGATTGTAAGGGTCACAGTTGGGAGGCAAGGGCTTGCTGTTTTTGGGAGGGTTGCAGTTGGGTTTGCCCTGGCGGTCACAGGAGGCAGGTTTGTTCGGATTCGACGAGGTCTCGGCGTAATTGATGGTTGCGAGTGTTCTTCTGCTAATCTCCGAGTCCATCATCAGCTCCGAGTCCAAGTCCACGTCAGCAATCAGCCAGGAGGTCTGGTTGTAGTTCGCGCAGTGCGTCGCGGTGAAGAGGGTCGTCATCGTCGTCATCATCAGCATCGCCGCTATCAGAGCTGCTGTTGTTGGCGTAGATGAAGAGCGACCCATCTGTAAAATGCCTCCCATTGTTTTCTTCTTCTCCTTGTTATATTTTTTCCTTTAGTCTACTCTCGATGATTGATAGTTTTATTACTTTTAAAAGAATAATTTTATATGGATAGTCACGGGGTGGAAGTCCAACAGGGCTGCTGTGATTGATAATCCAATCAAGGGGTGGGCATTTACTATCGAAATACCGAAATCGAACTTGTATCATACCGTATCGTGTAAATGTTATATCAAAAAATAATATCGATTATATACCGTACCGATATCGTACCGTACCGAGTCTAAATCGGTATGATATAGATATGAAACTTTCAATACCATGAAATACCGTACCGTACCGATATATTTTTAATTTAATTATTTAATATTTTTTTAATTAAGTGTTGCCATATTAGTGGCTATTTGGGCAAGTCTATAGACTATAATAGACTTGCCCACAACGAATTTTCTGTTCCAGTATAATCCTTAAATTCCCAAGTATTAAGTAATGTTTATTGCTTGTAACAACTACTATTGTGTAGTTGTCTTGGTTATTTGTAATATGCCATAAGGCTTAAGTACTAACTATCATTGTGTATTTGTGTTGACTGCTTGTAATAAGCCATAAGGTTTAAGTACTACTATTGTTTTTGACTGTTTGTACTTTGTAATAAGCCATAAGGCTTAACTATTTTGGCTTTAAGGACTGTCAGATTGAATTTTGTTTTATCTTTTGGTTGGGAAAAAGTATTTCTTTTTTGTTGTTAAATATTGTTTTTTGACAAAAAAAAAAAAAGAAGTTTAAAATGCTGGTACATACCGAAACCATACCGAACCATACCGAATTCATAAAACACTGGTATGATATAATACTAGTTTTAAAAATGTCCATACCGTACCGATACCGTACCGAATAAAAATTTCGGTATGGTATCGGTATGGGGTTCATACCGTACCATGCCCACCCCTAAATTCCAACCATTTGCTATTATTTTGCTCCAACATTTCTTTATGAGAGAAAATTTCTATAAGGTGGTGAGCAAACATTTTTTCCACAACATTATTTTTTTAGTTTCTAATTTATATTTTTCACAAAATTTTCACTTTGATTCTGTTAGTTTAATTTTGGCAATTGTAGTCTTATACTTACAATACAATACTAATTAACTATAAATCGTTAACTTTGTTTAAACTGTTGACGAAAATTCTGACATAGAAATACATGCTTCATAAGTGAGTGGGATTTTGGATATTTTCGTCAACCTAGATGCTTATTTAAGTCTCTATCTGTCATTGAACACATTTAGTTTGACATTTGAAACCCCTTATTTTTCCAAACTATTTGTGTTCCATATCGAGTAGAGACTTACATAAGTATCCAAGTGGAATAAGACTTCCAAAATGCAACTCACATGCGAAGCATATTGGATTTTCCATCAACAATTTAAATAGGGTTAATGATTTGGAAATCATTGCTTTCATATTAGAATTACAAGATTGAAATTTTCAAATTTAAAAGAACATAATTAAAGTAGAAATTTCATGAAAGTATAGAGACTAAAAATATCATTTAGCCATAAAATTTAGGGTATTTCTAGCAAGTTTTTTAGTTTTTCAAATTAATTCGATAAACCCCTAATTGAGAAAAAAAAAACTCCAAAATTAAAACCTAGTAGCTAGCCACCAACTGACACACCCTCCTTCCCACAATAAGTGCCACCACAAACTTCTCGATGCTCCCTCCCCCCCTATCTCTCTCTATCTCTTTCTCTCCTTTTCTCTCTCTCCCCCAATCTTTTTCTATAGAGAGGAAGTTTCCTCGGCCGATGGTAACACCGGCGATGGGTGGGAAGTGGGAGGGAAGGCGGTGCTATCATCTTATTATTTCCGATTCAAATGATAAATTTGATGGTGCTTAAAAATACTTTAGTCTTTCTTCTTTTTTAATTATTTTTTATTAATAAAATATTCTCCTATTCTCACTTTAGTTCTTATATGTCTCACTTAAGTCAAGTCTATAAACTCTTTCACATATTTTGTTTATTTTGACGTAACACTCAAGCATTTACTTTCTTAAATATTAATTAAGAGAAAAGAGATGTGTTATATTAATATTACTTGTTTATGTTAAATACTAAAGACATAGAGCCTTGTGAGATTCTTCAGTAGGGTAGTCGTGCCGCACGTATGGTGCGACCTCCCGTGATATACTGACATGTGTACGTGTTTATTTTTAAATTTACAATTTTTTAAAATAAACAGTACACATGACGACTAGTACTGGATAGTCGTACCATATGCCTGATGAAACAACCCTACTCAAAAGTTTCTCAAGAGATCCTTAGGTCTATGTCAAGTACTTGGGTCTTCGTTTTACTTTAAACTAGGTTATTTCACAAAATTTCCCTTCCTTATAATCTAAACCCAAGAAATTTACTCATTCCACATTTTAAATGAATTATAAACAATGACAGACCCATAAATTTTTCTTCGTGGGGTTGGGACAATAGACATTGACTAACATTTCGACTTCAAAATTTTAAAAAACCTGATGTCGAAGACAAATTCCTACACCCAAGGCCCTCTCACTAGTCTTCTTCATCATCTCCCCTTCACTAGCCAAAACATCTTCTCTTTGACCTAAGGCCTTGGTTCTTCCAGTAGCCAAACCACTAACAATGCTTGCCCATGTTGCCCTTTCATTGAGGCATTTGAACAAATTGGTTGTCCCCATCTCTAAAGAAAATATTAAAAAAAAATTGAAAGGCATGAGATTTTAATAGGTAGAAAGTGTGGAGTGAAGGCAATTGTTTATACTTGCCCTAACATGGATCTGCCCCTGATTATAAAGTAATGACTCTTGTTTTGAGGATGCTCTGCATTTTGCAATATCGAATTTGATAAGACTGGTGGGTGATAATAGTGCTATTTTTTTTTTGTTAGAGCTGGGGTTAATATACATTCGTATTCATTAAACACTGTCATTTTATGTCAACCAAAAAAGAAATGTCATTGTATAAAATGTTCCATTAGAATTTTGTGAATATAATAATTTGATATGGCTGTTGAGATTTCACAATCCTCCATACTGCATACTGCATACCCAACAAAAGCAGACAACCGCTGGGATTTCACAAATATATATATATAATTTTTTTTTTGTGAGGACAAATATAATAGTTGGTTTTTTTTTTTTTTTTTTTTGCAATGGACAAACATCATAATTTGATATGGCCGTCAAGCGGCAAATTCTTTTTAATAAATTACTTTAAAGTTTAGTTTTTGAAAAATTTTAAGTGGAAATTTAGCTAAATAAAAAATTAAGTTAAAACTCAATCTATTCACATGTGTGGCCCTGGACGATAGAAACAAGTTACTGAGCGCTCGGTAAGATGTTGAGGGCTCGGCACACCAAGCACTCGGCGGATGCAGATGCATCTGCAGATTTTAGGTTGTAAATGCATCTTTTTAAGTTGCAGATGCAACTTTTTAAATTGTAGATAACAGATTTTAGGTTGTAAATGCATGTTTTAGGTTGCAAATGCAGAGATGAGGTCGCAGATACAGATTGCATCTGCAACCGTCGAGCGCTCGGTAAATTTTTTGTTCTGCACTTAACTTTTGGGCCACATGCACTTGAACTTATATTTATTTCTCATTTTGAGCTTCTACTTAAAGCACCAAATTCTTTTTGGTATGATCAATCGACAACTTTTTTATTTTTACTTTTTATTTATTTTCTTGGATAGAGATAATCAAGGAATATAACAAATCAAATGTTGTGATAAGCTTGAAAATGTGAATTTTATAATCCTTACCAATTTTAAAATAGATAAAACTAATAATTTAAATATAATCGTTATGAACGTAAATAATTAAAATTTCTATAAATAAACCTAGGTAATGAAAGTTTAAAATAATTGCAACTATATAGATGGAAAATGCAATTTTGCCATGAAAGAAAATGTCGTAACACTCACTAACTTTGTTTTTATGTCTGTACCAAATTATAATTAAAGTAAATTACTCTAAAGTTTATTTTATAACCTTTAATAATAATTAAACTTACCTAAACAGTTGTAATGATAAATAAATTTATTTGTACAAATAAAGTATACGTTATGTTATTTTCTATAGAGTGATTAGCTCGTCAAGGGAGTCCACTAGATGTGGTGGCTCGTTCCAATTCAGTCAGAAAATGAGGTCAACAACGGAAGAGGACCGATTGGGCTTGGGTCTGGGTTGTAGGTTTTGGTCGGTTTATGGGCAAGAGAGAGATGTCGAGAGGGAGAAGGAAGGATGATGGTTCTTTTGCCGTTGAGATCGCCGGAGAGAGAGAGAGAGAGAGAGAGAGAGAGAGAGAGAGAGAGAGAGAGAGAGGAAATAAAAGTGGACCGGGCTAGAATTTTAGTCTGCCGAGTGGGTTGGGTAATCACGACTATTTTTGAAATGGACTTAAAAAAATAAAACCTTATAATTATGAAGTCTAGACTGTCTAGTAAAATGGAAAAAATTACTAAATTAACAGAGAAATTGGAATCCTAATTCAAAGAGAAATAATTAATTGATACTAGATGATAGTTGCTGTTACAATTTGAATCTAATTCAAATCACACATTCATGATGAAACAAGAGTAATTAACCCACATTTGATTTTGGTTGATACAACAATTACACATCACATCATTATTCATTGGATCATGAAAGATCCATTGATATATATCGAAGAAGCGGAGAAAATGAAATTAAACCAGCAGTTGGCCGAAAACGGCGTCGTTTAATATCCGTGGCACTTGCGAGTGTAAATGTCACAGTTGGGAGGCAGGGGCTTGCTGTTTCGGGGAGGGTTGCAGTTGGGTTGGTTCGGGCGGTCACAGGAGGCAGGTTTGTTCTTATTCAACGCGATTTTGGAGTAATCGATGGCTCCGAGCGTTCTTCTGCTGATCTCCGAGTCCATCATGAGCTCCGAGTCCAAGTCCAAGTCAGCAATCAGCCAGGAGGTCTGGTTGTTGTTCGCGCAGTGCGTCGCGGTGAAGAGGGTCGTCGTCATCAGCAGCATTGCCGCTATGAGAGCTGCTGTTGTTGCTGTAGATGAAGAGCGACCCATTTTTTTTTTTTCTTCTTCTTCTCCTTTTATATTTTTTTTTTCTTTCTCGGTGCTCTTCTAGTGTACTCAATGATTCATAGTTTTATGAGGATCGTGAGTCACTGGAGGAAGAGCAAGAGGACTGCTGTGGGCCCCTTTTGATATTTTAACAAAATTGAGGAGAGGATAATCCAACCATTTGCTAATTGGTCCACGAGTCCACGTACAACATTATTCTTTTGGTTTCTAATTTATATCTTTTTTTTATTTCTTTGAAACTTTTTAAAAACTAAAAAGCATGGCCAAGTGCTGGACTCCGGATAAGAGTGCGTATGTCCAAATCTCTACTATTGTAAATGTCTAAGCCACAATAGTGTTATTGGCTTCACAAAAAATGACTTTTCCTGCAAATCTACAATACCATTTTCTATCAAAATCCATAAACCAAAACAACTATATTTTGGAAGATAAACAATAAGGTAAAAGAAAAGAAGACATTCATACAAGTCTATTGACCTCTTTTTTCAATTATTAACTTGATATAAATGTATTTTGTTGTAATTGTTCAAGTCAATAGTATAAGTCAATAATTATATGTTTTTTAATAGAAATTATCTTAATAAGATCTTTAAAATAAGCATAATATTTAATATTTTTTAATAATTTAAATTAATACTCAAATTTAATAAAAAAATCATAATTCATATTAGTACCCAAAAATCAACAAGCAAGTTGACCCAATATCAAGCACACTCGTGTGTGCTGATTTTGTAGCAAACTTGCAGGGCCCACACGCAAGGCAGCTATTTACCACTATCTCTCTTCTCATGTCACTTTTTTTCATGGTGAGTTTTTTTTTTTTTAAGCGAGGGTGTTCTGCGCTAAATTTTGCGCACAAGACTGATCTTTTGGAACAGTCAAAAACAGGCAATCAATGTCGGTCCATTTGTTAACTCTAGATTAATTGGCAATTGTCAAGTCAATTTTTTGATCTCCCAATTGCCATTTAAATTTATTATTGCCAATTGACACCCCATTGCAAATCATTTTTGTTTCAAATTGTTAATAAATGCCAATTGAATTGCCAATTGGTCTCTATTGCACATGCTCTAACGTGGCAATTGACAAAAGAAAAAAATTATTGGATATAACCAATATACCGCTATGTAATGCTCCCTCCCCTCTCTCTCTCTCTCTCTCTCTCTCTCTCTCTC
>QANW01010875.1:2395444-2525256 GCA_003254865.1 Dryas drummondii | reverse complement strand
CTTTTGTTTTTTAATTTTTTTTTTTTTTTTTTTTTTTCTTTGAAACTTTTTAAAAACTAAAAAGCATGGCCAAGTGCTGGACTCCGGATAAGAGGTAGGATATGTCCAAATTTCTACTATCGTAAAAGTCTAAGCCACACAGTGTTATTTATTTTTTTTTTTTGGTAAACAAGAGGGCCAAAGGTACAAGAATAAAACTAACAATTCACTAGACAAGTCCTAGCCAAGCCAATACAATCATCAGATAAAACGGAAACACAACTCAGAGAAATAGTTTCAAACACAAGCAAACCAAGCTCCAAAGAATGGCCTAAAGCAGCAAGATGGTCTGCCGCCTGATTCTTTTCCCTGAAGATATGAGAGAGCCTACAACACCAATCTCTCTTAAGCAAGCAGTCGCAAGCATTAACAAGGGCACCAAGAGGGTGAGTCAAACTATCAATCTGCAAGACAAGATTGACTGCACAAAAAATGACTTTTCCTACAAATCTACAATACCATTTTCTATCAAAATCCATTAACCAAAACAACTATATTTTGAAAGATAAACAATAAGGTAAAAGAACAGAAGACATTCATACAAGTCTATTGACCTTATTTTTCAATTATTAACTTGACATAAACTTATTTTGTTGTAATTGTTCAAGTGAATAGCATAAGTCAATAACTATATATTTTTCAATAGAAATTATCTCAATAAGATCTTTAAATGAGCAAAATATTTAATATTTTTTAATAATTTAAATTAATACTCAAATTTAATAAAAAAATCATAATTCATATTTGTACCCAAAAATCAACAAGCAAGATGACCCAATATCAAGCACACTCGTGTGTGCTGATGTTGTAGCAAACTTGCAGGGCTCACACGCAAGGCAGCTATTTACCACTATCTCTCTTCTCATGTACTTTTTTTCATGGTGAGTTTCTTTATTATTATTTTTTTTTTAACTGAGGGTGTTTTGTGCTAGATTTCGTACACCAGACTAATTTTTTGGGACGGTCAAAGATAGATAATCAACGTCGGTCCATTTATTAACTCTAGCTTAATTGGCAATTGTCAAGTCAATTTTTTGATCTCCCAATTGCCATTTAAATTTATTTATTGCCAATTGACACTCCATTACAAATCATTTTTGTTTCAAATTGTCAATAAATGTCAATTGAATTGCCAAGTAGTCTCCATTGCACATGCTCTAATGTGGCAATTGACAAAAGAAAAAATTATCAAGTGTAACTAATATATCGCTATATAATGTAACCAATTCAAAGTGTAAATGTATTATTAGACCACATATTTATACTTGTAGGATATAATATTAATAGCATCTACTTATATTTTAACACATAAATTGATTATAAGATATGACAATATACCAGTTATATAGAATAATTTCTAAAAATAAAAAAGGTAACACATGAATCATGACACACCCTAAGACATTCTTAACGAGCCATTTGGGCCAAAAGCTAACGTTAGCCCAAAACTACAGTAGGTGTCTGACAAGCAAAGGAAGATGTCTACTCTCTAGCATGTCAACTCCCATGACGCCCAAATCTCAGCTTCTTCCATATTAAAATTTGAAAGCAAAGCATCAAATTTCCCGCTTTCTTGCCAACCAGGTAAGTGCTAGAAATGAAAGTTCAACTCAGCAGCTACTTAATCAAGCAATAACCAACCCGATTATTCAATCAACCATCACACTAACCTAATCGCACAAATCAGTCATTACACCAACCCCTCATCATTTAACCATGGACTCAATCAAAAATTGATGGAAGTAATTGTGCATCGCAGTGGACCGTGGCAGTAGAGCAACCAAGTATAATTAAAATTTGGGCTGCAACTTAATTTTTGAGCAGCCTGAAATTTGGTTTAAAATTTTAAATTTCTTTTTCATTTAGAATTTTAAGTAAAACACCCTATTATTAACAAGTCTCACTCTTACTTGGACAGTAGTTGGACCCTTTAAATAATCTTTGTCGGTTCAAAATAAATAAAAAATGTTGTCAAACGTGCAAAATACCGCTTGGTACTGAAAACAGCATAAAAAATCATCGAGTGTGGCAAGAAGTAATCTGTCTGCAATAGTCTGTGGGCCCGACCTTATATTCAAGTCATTTGACGAAGCTTGTTTGACTTGTAGCTGATGTCTTGAACGATGGTTAGATTCACTCACACAAATACACCGTCACAGTATTGTACTATTCTTTTGAGTTTTTAGTACCAACTCCACAGATTCTTTCCAAAATTGTTTTCAACTTTTCTGAGTGGGAGTGTGGTGTGGGACCAACTTATTAATTTAGTGCAAGCACACGGAGTAGGGGCATCAATATATACGAGTAGCAATTTTAGGTTGTCTTTTATTAGGAAAAATGGAAGTCAGACCAAAAAAAGAAAAGAATAAGAAAAGGAAAGAAAACTATTATTTATTATTAGAACTTTAGAAGTATGATAGTATCATAGACATAGTATGCATGCATGTATGATGGAAACTTAAATAAAGTTATAGTAGGAGAGACAAATAGAGAGAGGGACAGTGAGGGGGTTAAAAGTGAATTGTTAATTTTGCAATTGATCTCAAATTAAACTCCTGTCAAATTTATTGGCAATAAATGACATATGTTAGTTGCATGAAAGGGTACAAATGTAATTTAATTTTGAGTTTTTGCTCTATCCTCATTAAATGAACTTAAGAAGTTAGGTGTAAGGCATTTCATTTAATAATTTGGAGGGTACTGCTATTTGCACTCTCCAGCTTCTTACATTCATACGGAGGAGTGCAAATAACAATGTCACTGCACTCCTCTACACAGTGCCTGGAGCTTTCTAGAGAATAAGAGTAAAGCTCCCTTTAATTTTAAATATTGAGAGAGTTTTAAAATTAATGCGGGATAGTAGCATTTTTTTTTTCTTTATACAGGATTTTGTAGAAGAAAATATCACTAAAAAAATAGTTAGTCGATATTTATCACATTAATAAAAAGTTTGTATTTTAAATCTACTTATCTGACATGAGAATAATATGAATGAACATAATTAACAATCATATGTGTTGATACGTCTAATAATAAAGCATTTTTGAAAAACATAAATAAAATTTAAGAAGTGAAAAGCCAAATTAGACACAAATGCCCTGTTTGGTCACATTAGATCAAGATACAATTTGAGGTTGAGATGTCATGGTAATGGCAGTGTAATGGTTGTCTTAATACTAGGGCTGGGTCGGTTTGATCGAAAAATCGAGATCAAACCCGAAATCGGCTCAATTGATGTCGAGAATAACCGTACCAGAGAAGAACCGTAACGAGATATCAGTTTGCCAACCAAACCGGTATGTTTGGTTTCGATTTCGGTTCTCAGATCTTAGAACCGCCGGTTTATGGAACCGGACCGAGTGTATATAACATTTAATTTTAAATAATACAATTTTATACATTTCTAATTTTCTATACCCTAAAATACCTTTCTATAATACATTTATATACATTTCTATAATTTATAAAACATATATAAATATACAAACCCTAAACCCTATGATTAATAATTTATATAATACAATTATATAATATAATTAATATAATTATTTCAATTGAACCATAAATATATTATATATGACTATATATTATGCTATATAACTATACACTAAATTATAAACCCTATATCCTATATCCCACACCCTAAATCCTAAAGTCTAAACCCTATTGTATGTTTTAAAAATTTTAAATCATATACCTTATATCCTATACCATATGACTATAATACATACTTTCATAGTTGGTATATAAGTATATAACTATAAAAATGTTTAGGATATGGTATAATATTAGAATCAATAATGCTAGTTGTCCTACATTTTTTTTCCCACATTTATATCCCACCTGATGTGTCATTACTTTACTGGAAGGGTATTTCCTTTTTCTTTTTTAGGTTTTATTTTTTAATTTTTAGTGTCCAATGTATGAATGCTATGTAAGATGGTATGAAATTGTGGTATAAAAATATGGTAAGTGTAGCATTACTGTATTAGAATATGGTATATCACTATATGATATACCCTATATACCCTAAGGTTTAGGATATGGTATAATATTAGGGTTTAAGATATTTTTAAATAGTTTTTATATAGAAATGTACTATATAAATTATATAGAAAGGTATTTTAGGGTATAAAAATGTATTATATGTTTAATATATTAAAAGTAAAAACTCCAAACTCCAAACCCCAAACCTCAAACCTCAAACCAAACCCCAAAATACCCTAATATCTAAATTAAATTAATTAATAAAATTAAATAAGACTTAAACAAAACAACCCTAATTTTTTTTAAGAATATAAAATATAATAATTAAGACCTCTTTTATTTATTTATTTATTTATTTAAATACATGGCATTCTTTGATTGGCTGTTTTCATTCTTACCATGTACCCTACCCCATGGAATCACAATTCCCACGAATCACAAAAAACTTGAATGACGTAGGTGGCTTTGATGGCCAATTGAAAAGACTTTAATGACTACCACAAAAAACTAAAAAACATAAAAATACCCACACCCCACCCACGTGCAGATATCCCACCAGCCCTCATGCCCTCCTTTATCTTCCTCATCCTTCTTCGCCTCCCTATCCTTTTGCAACAACACTCAAATAAACCCATAAACCCAATTACCAAACCAGAAAAAAAACTATCAAAATTTTCAACAACACCCAAAAGTCAAATAAGGCCTCATCATCAAATTTAATTTCAAATTTTCAATCAATTTTCTTGATTTCTTATTCTAAAAAATTCAATTGAAATTAATCAAAATTGTGATTAATTTCATGTCGGCATGGGGGCCGCGTATGGGACTGCGTGTTAGGATGCTGACTTTTACAGCCAAGTCATCATCCAGGTCACTTTTAATGGATTGTTTTGGTGGTTCAATTGTGCCACTTGTCAAATTGTAATTAGTTGAAGTGTGGCAATTAGTTAGATTAGTGGGGTTGTTGAGATAAGTGGTTTAGCTACCAGCATATAAGCTGTTTTCTGTTGTAAAGGTGAGGCGTGAATTGTATAAGGTTCCTTTGTTCTTAATAAAAGATTCCAGTGTTCTTCTTGATTGGGTAAAGGTTGAACAAGGTTCTATCATTGGTATCAGACCAGTGCTCGGTTCTTGCTTCCCTTCTCTTTCATGACCAGAGCGTCTACTCGTGCTGCAAAAATGGAAGCTTGCTTGTCCAAGGTTGAAGATGCGTTGACGGAGATTTTGGGTCACCTCAAGTCCATCGATTCTTGTATGTCCAAGGTCGATTCTCGCATTTCTGCTGTCGATTCGAAGTGCGAACAGCTCCGTCGAGATCTTCCTGTTCATCTTGATTCCGGCCAGAATTCAGAGGTGACGCCGCCAGATCCTCTTTTGCGTCATCAAGATTCCACCTTTGTCCCTCGTCCTCCTTTGGTTAAGCTTGATTTTCCCCGTTTTTCAGATGGTGATGATCCTTTGGGTTGGGTTTATCGGGCTGAGCACTATTTCGATTATTTTGGCATTCCGGCCGATCGTAAGGTGAAGATGGCTTCTTTTCACATGGAAAATGAGGCTCTCCAATGGTTTCAGTGGGTTAATTGCGTCAAGAATTATCCTCATTGGGATGATTTTACTAGGGTTTTTTGTAAGGAATTTGGGCCTACTGATTTTGATGATTATGCAGAGGCTTTGGTGCAGCTTCGTCAATCTGGGTCTCTCAAAGATTATGTTGCTGAGTTTCGTCGATTGGCTAATCGTGTTCGGGACATTAGTCCGACTATGTTGAAGAGTTGTTTCATTGGCGGGTTAAAGCCTGAATTGCGCCATGATGTTAAGCTTCTGCGTCCTCATGATGTCCATGAAGCGTCTGCCCTCGCCCATCAGATTGATGCTAAATTGTCCGATCTCAAGATTCGATCTTCTTTTGCTAAATCTCATTCTTTCTCATCCAGTTCTAAGAATTCACCTTTGCAGTCAATTGGTAACACTATGCATACTTCTGGGTCTGTTTTGGCCACTCCTACGCAATTTTCTCGATCAGACCAAATTAGGAAATTTACCCCTGAGGAGATCCAGTCAAGAAGACAGAAGGGTCTTTGCTTTCACTGTGATGAGAGGTATGTCCGAGGTCACGTGTGTGCTAAGAAACAGTTGCTTCTTATTGATGTTCAAGATGATGATGGGGGAAGTGATGAGAGTGATGAAGAAAATGTTCAGCCTGCTGTCACTGCTTGTGCTTTATTTGGTACTCCTGCTCCTAAATCTATTAAAACTATGAAGGTTATGGGGTTCATTAAGAATTGTCCTGTTGTGATTTTGCTCGATTCTGGTAGCTCTCATAATTTTGTGGATTTTTCCTTAGTTAGGAAGCTGGGGGGTCATCTGGATTCTTCCAATACCTTTGACATTATGATAGCAGATGGGGGTAAAATTACTAGCAGGGGTTGTTTTCCTAGTGTTTCTGTCAAGATTCAGGATTATCAATTTGTTACTGATCTATATGCTATATCCTTGGGTGGTTGTGATGTTGTGTTGGGTGCTCAGTGGCTTAGTACACTTGGTCCTGTTTTATGGGATTTCAAAAAACTCCAAATGGAATTTGAGGTTGATAATCGTAGAATCTGCCTTTCTAGCACCAAACCATCTCACCCCGAAGTCATTTCTTCTCTACAAATGGAGAAAATGTTGCACACAACTCAACTAGGAGCAGTTCTATTTCTGGTGGAGCCTGTTGTTTCCAGCCAGCCACTTCCAGATTTGACCACATCTCAGGACACAGAATTACACCAGCTTCTCCAGGAATTTCAGGATATTTTTCAGCCACCCTCCGGCCTGCCTCCCCATCGTTGTCAGGATCATAGAATTCCATTGGTGGAAGGTGCCAAACCACCAAGTAGCAGGCCTTACAAGTATGGGCCTTTCCAGAAAACAGAATAGAAAAATGTGTTCAGGAATTGAAGGACTCAGGCTTCATTCGAGACAGTAACAGCCCATTTTCTTCTCCAGTTCTGTTAGTTAAGAAGAAGGAGGGTACTTGGAGGATGTGCATGGACTACAAAGCTTTGAATGAGCTCACCATCAAAGATAAGTATCCCATTCCCTTAATTGATGAGTTGTTGGATGAATTATTTGGTGCTCAATATTTTTCCAAATTAGATTTAAGGGCTGGTTATCATCAAATTAGAGTTCATCCTGCTGATATTGAAAAAACAGCATTTCGCACACATGATGGACATTATGAGTTCTTAGTAATGCCATTTGGGCTTACTAATGCTCCTGCAACTTTTCAGAGTCTGATGAATGAAATTTTTAGGCCTTATTTGCGCAAATTTATTCTCGTTTTCTTTGATGACATATTGGTTTATAGTCGTTCATGGGAGTCTCATTTACAGCATTTGAGGATGATTTTCCAGATTCTGCAGACTCATCAGTTGTTTGTGAAACAGTCTAAGTGTGCTTTTGGTCGGTCTCATGTTGAGTATTTGGGGCATGTTGTTTCTAGGGAAGGTGTGAGTGCTGATCCTGCAAAGTTGCGAGCAGTAGCAGATTGGCCTTTACCAAAAACTGTTAAGGCTTTAAGGGGCTTTTTGGGTTTAACTGGATATTATAGGAAGTTCATACCCAATTATGGTAGAATTTGTGGGCCTCTAACTGTTCTTACTAAGAAGGAGGGTTTCCATTGGACTCCTGCTGCCACTGAAGCTTTTCATACCTTGAAACAGGCCATGCTTTCCCCACAGGTTTTGGCTTTACCAGATTTCTCTCAACCATTTGTGATCGAGAGTGATGCTTCTAGTTCGGGTATTGGTGCTGTCCTTCAACAACAGGGAAGGCCTATAGCTTTCACTAGTAAGGCTCTTGGCCCTAGGAATCAGGCACTCTCTACATATGAGCGGGAGATGATGGCAATCATTCACGCCGTTAAGAAGTGGCAGTCCTATTTGTTGGGCAGGCATTTTGTTATTAAGACTGATCACCACAGTCTTAAGTATTTTTTGCACAATCGGGCGAATACCCCATTTCAGCAAAAATGGGTAGCTAAGTTGCTGGGTTTCGATTATGAAATTCAGTATAAGCAGGGAGTTGATAATCAAGCTGCTGATGCTCTTTCAAGATTGTATAGTGATGTTAAGCATTCCACTGTTGTTGAGTTACAAGCTGCTGAGTTGGAGTTGGATTCCAACTTTTGTCTAGCAATCTCTTACCCTTATTTCGGTTGGTTAGACGAATTGAGGAGGCATAATGAACAGGATCCTTGGATTGTTGCTAAAATAAAGGACATTCAGGCTACACCACATCCAAAGTTTCATCTGGATAATAGCTTTCTGAAATATCAGCATAGAGTTGTCCTTAGTCCTACAAGTTCTTGGAAAACCAAGATTTTTCAGGAGCATCACAGTAGTCCTACTGCTGGCCATCCAGGTTTCCTAAAAACTTACAAGAGACTCTCTAGGTCTTTCTATTGGGAAGGAATGAAGAAGGATATCACAGCTTTGGTAGCTGATTGTTCAATTTGTCAACAACATAAATACCAGACTTTGGCTCCTGCTGGGTTATTACAGCCTCTCCCTATTCCCACTAGAGTTTGGTCTGATATCTCTATGGATTTCATTGTTGGTCTACCTCCTTGCAAGGGTCAAACTGTCATTTTGGTGGTAGTGGATCGTTTTTCCAAGTATGCACATTTTTTGCCCTTGTCTCATCCTTATACTGCCATTTCAGTAGCCCATCTCTTTGTGGATCAGGTTTTTAAACTCCACGGCATGCCCACTTCCATCGTTAGTGACAGGGATCCTGTGTTTATTAGCTCATTTTGGAAGGAATTTTTCAAGCTCCAGGGTTCAGCTCTATGTATGAGTTCCGGTTATCACCCTCAAACAGATGGTCAGACTGAAGTGTTAAATCGTTGTCTTGAGACTTATTTGCGGTGTTTCTGTAGCTTGCAACCCAAACAATGGTTACAATGGCTGCCTTGGGCTGAATGGAGCTACAACACTGCCTTTCATTCAGCTGCAGGAATGACTCCCTTTGAGATTGTTTATGGCCAGCCACCTCCTTCTGTTCCTGTATATGAAGCTGGCACTACAAGATTGGATGTAGTTGATCGAAGTTTGCAGGCTAGAACCAGGGTATTAGCTCAACTCAAGGCTAACTTGCAAGCTGCGCAGTGCCGAATGAAGGTGCAAGCTGACAAACACCGAACTGAAAAGGTGTTTGATGTTGGTGATTGGGTTTATTTGCGTTTGGTTCCCTACCAGCACAAGTCCTTGGCTTCCCACCCTTTTCATAAACTTCAGCCCAAGTTTTATGGACCTTTCCAGGTGCTTGCCAAAGTTGGTGCAGTGGCTTATAAGATCCAGCTTCCTTCCAATTCCAAGTTACATCCAGTTTTCCATGTTTCATGTCTTAAGAAACATTTGGGGTCTGCAGTGGTTCCTACTATTCCCTTGCCAACTATCACAGATGATGGTATTTTGCAGGATACTCCCGTAGCCATCTTGGACAGGAGGATGATTAAACGTGACAATGCTGCAGTTACTGAGGTGCTAGTCCAATGGCAACATCATCCCAGAGAAGATGCTACTTGGGAGAATTACTCTGATCTTATGGCTCGGTTCCCTGATTTTGCACCTTGAGGACAAGGTTGATTTTGAGGGGAGGGTATTGTTAGGATGCTGACTTTTACAGCCAAGTCATCATCCAGGTCACTTTTAATGGATTGTTTTGGTGGTTCAATTGTGCCACTTGTCAAATTGTAATTAGTTGAAGTGTGGCAATTAGTTAGATTAGTGGGGTTGTTGAGATAAGTGGTTTAGCTACCAGCATATAAGCTGTTTTCTGTTGTAAAGGTGAGGCGTGAATTGTATAAGGTTCCTTTGTTCTTAATAAAAGATTCCAGTGTTCTTCTTGATTGGGTAAAGGTTGAACAAGGTTCTATCACTGCGAAGAGCGGCGTGGGGGTGGCCTCAATTAGAGTGATATGGCCGGAGCTGGTGATGAAGTCGATCATGCCGGTGGTTATGGCCGAAGTACTGGGATTGATAAAGTTTTTTTAATTTGCTGAAGAAAAACTTGCAAGGATCAGCTGTTGCCCCAAGTGCTCCTCTTCTCCCTCTCTCCTCTTCTCTCTGATGCGATATATATATATATATATATATCTCTCTCTCTCCTCCTTCTCTCTGTAATCTCTCTTTCTCTGTTTCCGGTCAGGGCCCATTCCGAGCCGAGCCAACTGAGAATGCCAGTTCAACTAAGTGCCGGTTTACCGACATTCCGGTACCAGTCTCGGTAACTAAAATGGCTAACCGAGGGGGGTTTGGTCGGTACACGGTTTAGGGTTTTAGGTGATCGGTAACCGTACCGAACCTACCCCTAAATTTAGTACAATCAGGGCCGATCCTAAGATTTAGGAGGCCTTGGGCAAGACTTGTGACCCTTTATGGAACCTCATTCAATAACTATAATTAATTAGAAAAAAAAGATTTTACCTCTTTTTAGCTTTCTTTTCAATCTACTTGGCTTCATCTTCAATCATTGTCATAAACTTGTTTCCTTATCATATTGGATTTAAGAATTAGGGTTTGAAAGTTCAATTCAAAACTCTATTAAAACATTGAAAATAGAAGGTTAAGAATTAGGGTTTTGCTTGTCATTGGCTTCCTCTTCAATCTCCTTGGCTTCCCATTCAATATTTGTAAAAACTTTTGTGTAATTTTTGAACTTGGTAGGCTTGAAGTTTATATACAAGTTGAGACTTGAGAGACAGAGAGATAAAGACGAAGCATAAGTATAAAAGATGCATAAGAAATAGTTATTTTTTTCTTGGGTTCTAGAATCTGATACAAATTTACAATACACATATAGGTGATTTAAATAAAATATAAAGAGGCCTACTTTTTTCTAGTAAGTAGTGTGGAGTGTGGGACAATAAGTTCAAGTTGCTTGAACATTATAAAAAAGGCCTCTTTTTTTTTTTTTTTTTCTTTTTCATTGAACTTGGGTCCAAATATCTTACAAGAGGCCCTATATTAGGCCAGGCCCTGGTGGTTGACTGGTTGCCAACTCATCCACCCTCAAGGCCGACTTGAGTACAATCGTGACATAGGAAGGCTATAGGTTATAACCTTTAAGTAAAATTTTAACTATTTTGAGTTACAAACGTGGTAATAAACGTATTAGTAATGCCAATTCCAATTCAATTCGACCTAATTAATAGACAAGTAATACGTTCAATTTTGTGGTAAATATATAATAATTGTATCGTATATGTATTAAGAAATTTCATATGCTTAAAGCCTTAAAACACTATTTGTATCGTGTTGGTGCCGACTCAATTAGTTTAATGAGTTAATTATACTTATACCCCCTGAGGTTTATCGTCTTTTCACATGCACCCCCCTGAGGTTTCAATAATTACACATATACCCCCTGAGGTTTCAAAACTGTTGCATATAACCCCCTATAGTTAGACAAAAAATAATAAAAATTATGCAAAAAAACATGTTAAGTGATTAAATAGCCTGATAAAATTACTAAAGGTGTAAGGTTCAACCTCAATAAAAATATTTTTTTTTTTATTTATTTATTTTTGCCCCTTGTAGGGGGTTATATGTAATAATTTTAAAACCTTAGGGGGTGTATGTATAATTACTGAAACCTCAAAGAATATATATGAAAAGACAATAAACCTCAAGGGGTGTAACTATAATTAACTCTGCATGCCTTAACCCGAGTACCCGACACAAGTACAACACGATAACCCCGAAGTGTCACCCTCAACTCAAGTCCTCAACTTTCTTTGTTTTTTGCAAAGCAGGACAGTAAATAGATTGATAGACAACGATGAAAACGCTGTCGTCTGTGTAAAAAGTCAAAACCCATAGGTCGATCTGTATTGCTGAGATTATCCCTTACACCGTTAGAAAAACATTAGAAAGGGTATTAACGTCATTCCAAAATAAAAAACGCCCACGAAGCAAAACTGGAGCGGACAGATCAAAATGCCAACTGTCCATCAGACAAAAGCGAAAAAAGAGGTGCTCACCGTCCCCTTTCTTCTGCTTCTCTCTGTTCCTCTTCCTCTTCCTCTCTCTGAAATCCGAATCGTCACTTCTCTAATCTGTGAGTTTTATTTCTTTCGATCTATGCTTGATTAACTTAAGCTTCCCAAACTTAATTTTCCTTTTGGATTTTTAATTTATAATTGTTTTTTTTTTGTAAAAATTGTGTTAATTAAAAAATATGTTTCATTGGGTATAATTAATCTGAGAATTTTTGTTTCGTATAAATCTGAAATGGAATGTATTTTTAGGGATTCTTTTTTTATCAATTGTTGTTTGGAAAATCAAAGTTGATTAGGTTAGGAAATTTGAAGTGATTGCTCGTTTTCTAGGAGACTGGAATCCTCTGTTTGGTTGGCGAGGAAGTTGAGGGAAATCAAAATGTGGGTCTCGTTTCAGATGTGCTCTTGGTTGTGAAGAAATACAAGTCAACCAAGGCAAATTGTTGTATAAGCTTCAGCTGAATGGAATATATGTGCTTTTGTTTTTGGGTTTTTTAAACCCTCTTCAATTTGTCACCCTGATCCCACGAAATGAATAGTGTTCAATTTAAAAGGTTGAACAGATGGTTGGTTTAATTTTTCAACATTTTTCCAGAAACCAAGCAGAGCTCAATGATTAAAGTACAAAATTAATTGCAAACTTTTGAAAGTTAGTGGTCAGAATTGTGTGTTTGAGTTATTGATCCTTGGGCTAAATGTGGGTGTCTTTTGTTGAAGTTAATAGGATAATTGGAGAATCGAAGAGACCCATTTGATTTGAATTTGGCGGTTGAAAGGGTCCAAGAAACTGTTGAGGATGGCTTGCAGAGGGTGCTTAGAGTGCCTATTGAAGCTGTTGAACTTTATTCTGACCCTTGTGGGGCTGGCCATGGTGGGTTATGGGATCTACTTGCTGGTTGAATACCTGAAAGCTTCTTCCAACGCCGATATGTATTCACCTGTGGGTGACAATCATGCTTTGATAGAGCTCGGCCGACCTCTGCTCATGACTGTGTCTCTTTCAGCTAGTGTCTTTGATAATTTGCCGAAAGCTTGGTATGCCTACTGCCCTGTTGACTGAAATTCTGTTTCTGCTTTTGAGTTATAGCTAGTTAAACATTTCTATTATTATAATGAGGACATCTATTATGTATTTTGGTTTTAGATATGGCTGTAAACAAGATACCAACTATACTTCTGGTAGACTTATCTTCTCGCATCTGATATCACTATTGCTATTTTCTTTTTAATTCCAAATCAGATATTGTATGCTCTATGTGGTTTGTTTTTAGAGAAATAGAAAGATAGAAGAAAATGATTGAAAAATCTTGAGAAAGGATTCATTTTCCTTCCTATTTTTTCATTCTTTAAAACAACCAGAGATATCTCTTAATTAGCTTATTATCTTAATAAACAGTTTGGATGTGAAATGCTCCACTTTCAACATTGTGAAATTAGGAATGGGTCTATACATATCTAGTGGTGGCTCCACTTTCAACAGTTTGGATGTGAAATGAGTGTAGAAATTGGAAACTTAGCTTGAGTTGGGTTGTTACACGGGTTTTTGTTTTTTTTGTTTTGAACCATTTATTCAAATACAATTGTCCCACATTGGATAATTTACTATCAAATATTGAGAATATTAAGTGGGATATCTCCTTAAATTGTACTGAGCCCTATTGAGATAAAATCTCACACCTGAACACCACAAGATTGTTAAGTTTGCCCCCCAACAATATGTTCATATGCTGTATTAATAATGAGTGATAGGTTATTGTAAGTTGCACCTCCTCTTTAATTGCAGGTGTTAAATTGATTGGATTTTCTTGGATTATTAAGAGGAGATGATGCTGGAATCACTATTCCTAGTGGTTTTGAGGTTTTATGAAATCTTTAACATCACTAGGTCTTTTTTTTGCCAGGTTTAACATCATTAGTTCTAGTATATATACACCCAACGGATTAGGTTTTTATGTTAGAACAAGACTTGGTTGCCAATAGAGAGAAGTGTCCCCCTAATGATCTCCACTAGCTATGGGATGTTGCCGTCTCCACTAATTTGTTCCTTTGCACCAATGACTTCTCCAATGAGAAGTGTCCCTTTATCTGTCTATGGTTCTACCAAAAGTTTTCGACAACCCCTTCAAATGTCTTCCCACATTGCTGGATGCGCACAGATTCATTGGATGTGCTTGTGTGTTTCTCCAAGTGAATTTTACTCTTATATCCTCCAGGAAACCTCCAAGGTGTGGTGGTGGGATCATGAGGTCTATGAAGGGTGCAAGGTCTTCCTCTTCACAAGAGAAGTTATATGTAAGTATGGTGTGGCTATAAGCAAGCCAAAAAACCCTTCACATGGGTTTTTTGCACAAAATAGAGAGGGAGAAAGGAAGTGGTGTGACCAGGTTTGAGAGAACTCTTCTCTTCAAGCTTTCCAACATGGGGCAGCGCTTGTCTTCAGTCCTTTCCCATGTTGGGTGTGACAAGAAGTATACAATCTGAAGACTTCTTGCGGAGCAGGGAAGCCTGCACCTAAAATCTTGGCGTATGTAAGTTCATGTTGTCCCTGTATTTCAGGCTTAGGGCTAGAGCTTCCTACTTCAATCTTGTGCCTAAAATTTAAGCGTAAGATATCTGGGATGCTGCACCTTGAACCTAGGCACACAAGGTACAATGAAGCATTGAAGGCCATCTACATATTAACCGGTCGATAGTTAGCTTCTCTAGTGCATTTAAGTAGGGTAGGTCATCCTACTTTAAATCCAGTGGAGCCCTAAAAGGCTATAATTAATCAACTAGTGAGCATCCCAATTATTTTTGTTGAAGTTATGCTGCCCTTTAAACTATCAACCCCGACTCTGTTTCTGGTTGCAATGTCTGTCCATTTTGTAGACCCAGGTTCTCTGTAGTATAAGTTAGTTAATTGAACTTGAAGCTCACCTAAATTAGCTGATTTTGGGTCAAGATTAAGTTGATCTTGTTGCACTTCAAGTTTCCCATTTGTTTTTTTCTTCATTTCCTTGATTACTTCATTACAGTCATTGTTTAATTCTTTTCCCTCTGCCTTTACTATTGTTAAATGAACCTGCAATTTACTTATCCTAGATATATGCATATTGATATATTCTTATATAGATATCGAGGAGCCATTAAGGTTTAATTGATATTGTTTGCTATACCTGTTGAGTTCAAGCTGCTTAATTCTTTTTTTTTCCCCCTTCCTTTTTGGCATTTCATACTTTTGCAGGTTCATATACTTGTTTATTGGAATTGGAGCAATTATAATTGTAATATCTTGTTTTGGTTGCATCGGTACTGTGACACGGAATGGCTGCTGCTTGAGTTGTGTATCCTAATTACTCACTGTTTTATTCAAATAGTATGTCAGATTAAAGTTTCATGGCCTATCTGTTATGGGACAACTGTTACCCAACATTCATACACGCCTACAATTATGTCATACTAGAATCATGCTGCATTGCATGTCATAGTACATTATGGCTGATAAGTGATAAATCAGTGTATGTGCATGTGTGATGTTCTTTTTTGTTTGTTTTTCTTTTTAAAAATTGGTTTCCTTAAGTCAGCATAGTATTCTGTGCTGCTGGTCCTTTTGATCTTGGTAGAGCTGGGAGCTGCAGCCTTTATATTCTTTGACAAAAGCTGGGAAGCAGTAAGTGCTATATCATCTGATGTTTTCAAATTTTAGATGATAATGGTATGGTTGGTCATCTAATCAGTGTCATAAGTTACTTTTAGGAAATCCCAACAGATAAAACTGGAGATTTTGAGATGATATACGGATTTTTGGATGAGCACTGGAACATTGTCAAATGGGTTGCTCTTGGAGCTGTTGTCTTCGAGGTAATTACAATATCCAAAATCTTGTCTAGGTCTCTTCAGTTTGACTTTTGTTCTCTTACCTCCCAAGAAAAATTTTATGCTTTGGATGTCAGCTTGTACCGGTTATCTTATAAGTTTTACTTTCGTTTCATTTTATGAATCCATATATCCTATAATTACTTATTTCCTACAGCTTAATTGATAGTAATCATAATATGATCTTGAAGTGTATACTCAATTGCATGAACCAGGATCTTATTGTATTTCTGAATACAATTTCTTCATGATCGTGTACCTGTCGGGAAATTTGTCCATTGTATGAAAATGATATGAATTGATGGAATTGTTTGCATATGATACCACAACATCAAAATCATCCTTGTAGGTTTGTACATATTCACCTGAAATTGATTAAGATATCCTCAGTGGCTAAAAAGGCTTTCATGCATGTATTTTATTTTTAGCTTCAGAAAATCTTTGCTTAAATGAGAGTGTTCTTTTGATGTGATTCTTGAATCTAGTTTTTGCTAAGTGGTTTGGGAATCACCAATTAATAAATTGTATGGTTATTTCTTTCTTTTTTCTTTCTTGTGTCCAAAGGGTTCTTTTATAATGATTTTCCATTGGATTTCAGGCTCTACTTTTCTTGCTAGCTCTTGTGGTTAGAACAGCAAACAGACCAGCAGAGTATGACAGTGATGATGAGCTCATTGCTCCAAGGCAACAAATTCGGCAACCATTGGTCAACAGGCCTGCAGTTCCAGCAACTGGTGTACCTGTTGCTGGGGCCCCTGATCAGCGACCGAGCAGAAATGATGCTTGGAGTACACGCATGAGGGAAAAGGTGTGACATTGTTGATTTTTTTTTTTTGTTAGTAGTCTTGAGATGTTGTATAGCAATATGGCCATTGTGAGGGTAGTCTTAAGACAATACTAGAATGTTTGCTTTAGACTCTTGCTGATTGTTCCAATACTATAATTTTAAAACATTTAACTCTTCCCCCACCAAAAAATATACTCTGCTTCACTTGCTTTGATTTTCATCAAGTATCTTGAAGTTTAATTCTCATTAATTAGCACAAGCAACCACTGAGTACAGTATTTGCTCCCATGGCATTACATTTACCAAAAGGTCCATGTGATGATTCCTGGCTTTATTTAAATATGATGATTACAATCTAGATCTTACCCCAGATGATCAGTCTAAATTTTGAATGCCTAATTGCTTAAACAAATTCCCGTTATTTTTTTTTCCTCTATTCAAATGTGTGTATACTGCTATATATAAAGCAAGTTTTGGCATGCTAATTACCATATAACAGGTGTGCTTTTGGTGGCTGCTGCCTGGTGCAGATATATAATGTAGGAAATAATTGTGGTCCCACCTGGTTTTTGACTTGGTAGTGACCATCTTATTTTGGATTGGATTAATGCCATTTATCATTTATATTCATTTTATTTTTCCTATTCAAAAATTTATATTCATCTTATTTTTTGTTACAATCTTTTCGATAGCTTATAGTTCTAATGCTTGTGCTCTGTTTTATCTGGTGACTTGGTACATTGCACATATAAACCAGTATGGGCTTGATACAGCTGAGTTTTCATACAACCCATCCGAGTCGCACAGGTCCCAGCAAGTTCCAAGTCAGCCGCAAGAAGAAAGGAGCTGCTGCAGCATCATGTGATAAAAAGATGTAGATTTAGCCAAAATTTAACCTCGGTTTGGCTTCTGAAGGCCGCTTGTGGACCAGGGTGTTACAACTTAAAGCTTCCAGAGGATGGTCTTTCCCTTTTTGTTGAGTCTGTGTACAACACTTTCTTTTTTCAGGAGCTTTACTTATTCACTACGGAAGCTGTCTTCTCTTTAAATGTATTACCAGTTGGTGTGTGTAAATTGTACTGCTAGTTGGGGTTTCTCATAGAGTGAATGAATAGTTTTATGAACGGAGTCACTTGAGAGTTGAGACATTCTGGCAGTTGCAATGATGTGTTGTTCTATTGGTTTTGATTTATTTTACCTAATCTCATCTGCATATTTTCTGTTCTTTCCTCTCGGACCCAAGTGCAATGGTAGCCACTCTTTTCTTCAATTTTTACTTTTATTTGTTCTTTTTATTAAGGATAAATAAATTCGAAGTTCCAGATAAACTGATTAAGGACATATAAAATAAATTAACACTTTTATATGTTTACTTATAAAAGCATATATGTTCTGACTGTGCTGGCCCAACCCCGTTTCTATTTGAGTCAACATTGTGTTAGGTTGGCCCATGAGCACAGAAATTGAACTAAATTATACTACTGCCTTGGGTCTTTGTTCTTTCTTTTTTCGTTTTCAATAATGTATTGGGTTGTCAATGACCACTTGGTGTAGTAACACTCTCTTTTTTGTGGGATGCATATCTGTTGTTGATGAATAGAATAATGCCTTATCTCAATTTTAAAATCCTAAGTATATCCATTCAGATGTAAGGTTCATAACTCTGGTGGTAAGAACACTTATCTCTACACCCACACCTACACCCACATTCCCACAACACAACAAGAGGTCAATTCTTCGCCCTTTTCTGCTTGTAGGTTCCACTTTTGTAACTACTACAAGCTTATGCCCATGCTAATCATCGATATTTCCAAAAGAAAGAGAAGCCCTTTTTATTACGCAATAGAAATACCTTAAATAAGAGGCAACATATTTACCAAATATTGTAATAGAAAACTCACCTTAAAATATCTTAATATAAAAGTTTTTATAATTAATAATATTAGTATTGGTTTCATGTGTTTTCTTTTATTTATCTGTGCATAATATACTTTCAAGTTATGACATTAGTATATTATAAATTTGTCTAAGGTTCCTAGTCAAACCTTTTTCTTTTGGTCAAAAGTAGAACGATTTTGTAATGATACTTTTGAATCATGATTTTACTATATTCTTGGAGCCATTCTCCTTTAAAAGTCAGTTTATTTTCATAACATATTCTACCAACTTAAGCATGCATTCAAGAGTCTTTCACCGATATCACATTTGTATCATTAATTCTGTCCTAATTTCTATATGTCTTGCACAATTTTGTGACACAAGTGTGAATTTACTGAAATGCCAATATTTATGGCCCATTTGTTTTTTTTTTTTTTTCCTAATCGATCCTTGGCTTCTCGATCATGCAACTTGATAAACACCTCATCGTACAATTTTGAGGCTCAAGCATATGATTTTGTGAAGCAAAGTGTGATGTCAGCGAAAAGTTCTCTTTCTCTATTTTGCAAGATATTTGCGGCGTTTCTTTTCCTCAACTTGTCCAAGCAGATTGATATTTAAACACCTTTCATCTCATGTCTTATCCGAGCCATGCATGCCTGACTGTTTGAGCTCAATTTTGAGCCTCAACAAAACCTCAGTGTACAGATAATGGAATAAACTTTGCAAACCAAACAACAAAGTCTTGACCCGTGACAAATCGTTCCTATGCTAACTCCTGTTGCTTTCCATTATCTTAGAGACACACAGTTATTTAGTGCCCAATCGAGCTGTAGCTTCTATATATTCCCACAATGTATAATTGTATATAGTGCATGTGGTCCATAAAAAAACAAACAAGAAAAGAAGCTCAGTGATTGCAAAGATCGACTTCCACTACTTCCTTGAATTAAATTTGAGAGTGACGTACAATTCATTGGGGTTTTGCTCGTCTTAATGAGATATTCTTTTCGTTTTGGTCGGTGGATGTGACTTCATCATATTATAGTGCATTTTGTTGCCACGAGTTTCTTGTAGTCTACAAAGAGTCTACTTTTTTTGACAGCCTGACTGGGACGTACTCCCACACTATAATATATTTCATATCAACCTCCACAGTCCACACTGCAATCCTTGACATTAATGAATGAAAAAGTGTGTGAATACTGCACTTTGACATCATATTATATATTGGTATTCAACAATTACAGCACAAACGAACTCGATCGTGACTCGAGACCAATCTTATAAGAGTCTTAATTCTTAAATGTGAATTTTTCAAACCAATATTATACATCTAGGAGTGTAAATAGATCTATAGTCCAAATTAAGGCTCGATTCAACCATAATTTTTTTTTCTTTTTAAATCACGGATAACCCAACTTCATCTTAGGTTTGTATTGAATTCGAGAGAGTTGAGGTATTTGAATTGAAATAACTAGCATAAGAAGATAAACATGTGACAACGTACATATATGCACCACTTGTACTTAAGTGAGGCACAGCTGCATGTAGTGCCAGTGACACCTATCTCTCTCTTTGTTTGCAGGCTTGAAGGGTACTGCAAAAAGTAAAAGATGGCCTCAAAATGGAGGTTGCTATCGAATAGATGAAGGAGTGTTTTTTATTTTATTTAATATTTTGATGCGGCGCGCATGGCTCTTAACCTTTTGGAAACGACGAATTTGTGTAAAGTGAATAACTTGAAAATGGAGGTGGTTCGAGAATGGCAAAGAGGTGTTTTTTGGGCTTCAAATTTCGCTTAAGCATCATGTTGATCGCTGGAATACTAGGCATGAAGAAAATTGGAGTATCTAATCCAAAACTAATTTGCCAAAAAGGATAATTAATTTCATTATTATTGATCAGTCAAAACAATGTTTACCACTTTATTAATTGATCACACTACCATTGAGCACTTTATTAATTGAAAAACTTTTATTGAGCCGAGTGCTCGCCCAAGGGGCCAAAACAGACACTACTATGTAGATTCCAAAACAGACACTACCATACATATTTAGATTTGTACCTAATTTTTCATTTAGTGCTCGCCTAAGAGGCAAAAATTAATAGACACTACCATTCAGATTCCAAAATAGATACTACCATACATATTTAAATATGTAATTGGTTTGTCACTTAGTCCTCGCCTAGGGGATTGAAACAAACACTACTTATAAATTTCAAAACATACACTACCATGCATATCCTAATACCATGCAGATTGCAAAACAAACACTGCCAAAACACAGAGCAAAACAGTAAAAACGAAGTAGATGTTTATAGCGTGGGTTCTAAAAATATTATGTGTAATTTTTTAACATGTAACACTTTAAGTGAGTTATTTTATTTTGGAGGCCTCCAAAATAGACTAATTCATCATTTATTGATTTATTAATTTCTTAATTACCAAAAATTTAATAATGTTTATACTTATGAATTATGATTATTAATATAGAGGAAAAGGTAGGGATAACCCAATATTTAAAAGCAAGAACATCTTGAGGTTGAATTGGCACATTCAAATGCATATTCTCCTCCTCCTTCACATAACATAGAAAAAAGAATTAATTTGACAACATTCTAAAATACTCAAAAGGATAAAGAATTCGTTTCATAATTTTGAAAGACAAAAATACTCTTCCTTTTCAACTTCCGTCATTCAAACCCTCAACCAATTCCTTTTTATTTTTATTTTTTTATGCAATTATAATTACAGTTTTTAAAAAGGACAATTTAAAAAAAATATTATTTGGATTATTATAATTTATTTGGGTGTGTGATGGTGTGTTATATAGTTTAGAAGAATTTTTTTTTTTTTTTTGTTTTAGTTTATGTGCATGTACTTGCACGATTTTTTTTTTTTTTATTATTCAGATGCCCTTGTGAGGGTATTCAAACACCCGATGTTGATCGAATGTAAATTTGTCCTAAATTTTTTTAAAATCAACTCCTTATTTTTTATTATGTTGTTTTAGGGATTGTGAGACTCGAAATTAATAACGACATAAAAAAAACATATCGTCTTGCTTTTTTAGAAAGGTCGGGAAGCCTCCATTCTAGACATAAAAGAACCATTAATTTATTTTAGATAATGTTGGGTTGGCTTTACAATGCAATCAAGTTTTGTTCAACTATTACTGACCATGTTCCCGACATAGCTCAATCATTCCATGCCCTCATCTAGTTTTCGGGTTCAATATATATATAATGACCCAATGCAGGATTTTTCAGCAAAAAAAAAAAAAAAACGAAAAAAGCATATGGTAATTAACTTTGTCTGTACTGATTAAAAAGAAAGTATTGACTGCCTGAAAAATCTATGACGTGTTGTGGCTGTCCCATTTAAGATTTTTCTCCTCTTTGAAGTGGTTTACTGTTTTGTAAAAAACTTACTTATGTGTTTATCTCTCAAATTTTGTGATATCTGTCTATTTCTCATTAGGGGACACGTGTTTATCTCTTTAACGTTGATAAGGAATTTTGTTTGAAGTAACAGTAATACTGTTACGTATATATTATTCCTATTTCAAATGTTATGATGCGAGTAAATGAAATTTAGAATTTAGGGCTTTAGATTTTAATGATTATATATATGGTATAATTTTATTAAATTGGTCACACCATTACATAATGGTACAGTTACATGAAAAATCTTTTTCGTGATGAGAGAGTTAGAGACAATAAGTGTATGTACTTGTTACATACATAAAATAATGAGTGTTAAAGTTTTTTACTCTTAAGTTTATTCATATATAACTTGAGAAAAACTTAAGTGTAATGGAGATATATATACACTCTTACTCTCACATCATCTCTTCACATGCTAGCTTACACACAAGTTTTTTTCATCTAGTTTACAATTGGCGTATTTAAAATTTAAATGAAGTGTATATAGAAGGGAGAATAAAATAGAAAAATGTGTGAAATTTGAGTTTGTTCTCTTATCTGAATGTGAAATTTGAGTTAAGAATGCTTGGACAAAAAAATGAGGTGGCCAAATAAAACAAAGTCATATGGCAGCATTTTTTAAGTTCTTTAATAAGAAACCAAACCATCTCTTTTCCTCTTAACCATATATATATATCCAAACATCTAACCTCATCTATTTTTATTTTTACTTTTCAAAAAACTATTCCCCTCTCACTTCCACTATTCTCCACTTTTATGTGTCATATCAGATCTTCCGTATCATGTATTGGTAGAATTGAAATGTACGTAACCCACGCATTTGCAAACTCGACATGTAATAACTTATGTATTGACATAATAAAAATGTACCAACTCACGACTAAAATCAACATAGAATTGAAAAAGCCAAGGTGGTAGGGGGAAGATATTTTTGGGGTTCAGTTAGTGGCGTAGCCAGGAATTAATTAAAATGAAAGTATGATAAGAATAAAACATTTCTCCTTAATTCCCACTATCACCCAATGACGCAGTGAGATTGTGAGTGGGAAAACAAGTGTTAACCCTAAATTGATAATTTTAACTGTCATGAGCTCACTTTTTACGCAGTGAAATTTGTCTGTGCGGCGCCAAAATTCCTCTGAATCAAGGCCATCCATTCTTTCTCTATGCTCTTTTCAAGATTTAGACCCATTTGTTACTCTCTCGAGGTTTGCCAACAAGAACTACTCCTCTGAGTCTCGCTCGTAACGACTATACGATTGCTTCCTTGTGTCAAGGTTCTCAACCAGGACACTCACCAGATCGATAGGTTCTTATGATGCAGACATTCCATCCTTATATGACTAGGAGATTGAGAGAAATCTCAAAGAGTTTTATTGATAATAATATTGAATCTTCCTAAACAAAATCCTAAAGTTGGCTTATATAGTTCCTACAAGCCCTAACTTAACTAGGAAGGCAAAAAGAAAATAGGAATTTAAATTACAAAATTTGGTAATAACTTAAAACACAGTTTTAGACTAGTAAAAGATTTTATGTACGTGACCTAAAATGTCAATTTATGTTGCACTCGTCTTACGATTCTTTTCGATTTGATATATAATTTTACCAGATTTTGACTTTGGACCACCTTCCTCCAAAAATCAAAATTTGCATTTCTTGGACTTGCAACGTTGAACACTTCTGCACCAAATTACGTCATCCCAAAATATCCAAAAAAAAAAAAAAAACTTCGATATTTTCTAGTAGTAGTGCGTAACCTTCTTGAGCTAGAAGCCTAGAATTTCCTAACTTTGGACTTTTTTTTGGGACTTTGAATCACCTTAATTTCTTCTTTAACCGTTTGTGCATAAATTGACCCATGTTTTGTCCAACATCGATCACCCAATAGATAATTTGTTAGCTACTGTGTTTGCTTATCTTGGTCTCTAGCTTGATAACGGTTGTGAGAGAGTCAACAAACTACGGGTAACAAAAAGATATGTACAATATTGCGCCTTCATTTGTTTTTGAGACGTAAAATAAGCATTCATGAAATCTCTAGGGAAAATAAAAACCAATTAAACTAATCAATAGAAACAAACACAACACAACCACTAGCTAAAAGCACACACAAAAACTAAAGTTACACACCATTCATCTATATGTATAAAGGGAACTCTCCCAGTTTGGTGAAACATTTGTTCTTCCAAAATTGTCCATAATTAATAAAAATGTTATGGAGAAGAAATTTTTCTTGAAGGGGATAAACTCGTAAAATAACTAACAACAACATGAAGTTGAACTTGAGCCAACTTCAGTTTAAGAAAAAAATAATATTAAAATTAAGAAAAAAAATCCCATAATTAAGCCGAGTGCAATTAGCTAGCTAGAATGTGTTATTGAGCTAATTAACTTTCTGTGTAAGAAAAATGAATTTTAGAATTAAGAAAAAAACACATAAACCACGTTCAATAACTAGTTGTTCATGAACCAAATTTCTGTCTAAAAAGACAATAAACATAAATAAAGGAAGATAATATATAGTACGTATGAATCTTTTTTTTTTTTTGAGGAAATACATATGAATGTTAATGAACATTTATCCCCAAATAAATCACGTTCTTTATATAATATCAATGTTGATATATTTAAAAAATATATGAAAAATATCAATGTTAATCGACCTTCATCGCTCATCATCACTCAATTTTCTTCCCATTTTCATTCATGATTTAATAAAATAAATTAATATAAGTACATCTTATTTGTTAAAAAAAACATAAATAAACAAATCAAAGATCTACTAAAAAAATTAATTCAAAAATAAATTTGCATATGCAAAATAAGAAATGCTCATGCGCGTCAAGATGAGTGCGTGTCGAGATGCTAGTATATAAATAAGAATATGATATTATGATGTTCATAAAAAAAGGTCAATTAAATAGCATTTTACATTAGATGTTAGTTGAAAAATCAAACAAAATAATAAAATAAAAGGTATTAGAATTTACAAATATTACATCACATGCCACTATAATAAAAAAATAAAAATAATATTACATCACAAATATTACATTAATTTATACTATATTGTATTAAAAAAAATTAATTCAGTCACAACTTAACTGTGACTGTCTTAGTAAATTGAAAGAGACAACTCACACTACTATACTATGTATTATTTTGAGTAAAAGTATTGTTTTGACCTTTATTTATACTATATTGTAGTATAATTTCTAAAAAAAAAAAATTTAATTAAGTCACAACTTAATTGTGACTGTTTCACAATTTATATGTGACTATCGTTCAGTCACAACTAAATTTGAAGTTGTGAGTATCGTACAGTCACAACTAAATGTGAAGTTGAGACTACATTAGCAAATTTTCAAGATAATATAAAAGCCTGAAGGGCAATTTTGTCAAAACCTTATAAATTTTAACTAACACTCATCATATGTGAGATAAAGGACAAAAATATTAAATAGAAAAGGCTCAAATCAAAAGGGCCAACATATTTGTGACATAATCTAAAAAACTACATTTAAATTTAGTAGTTCAATTGAAATATTATATAATTTTTATACCATACCAAAAAATTATTGAAATTTAGTATTTAATCCTAATTTTCTACATAAAAAATAGGGTCTAATTTTTATTTTATTTTTGTCTAAAAAGATAATGAGGTCAGACCCAAAACTGTACGAGTGAAATAACCAGGGTATTGGGGTCATGCAACTCCAATGCCTTCAATGTAGCTCCGCCATTGGGTTCAGTCAAAAATAAAAAATACCACCAAATTTTGTCAAAAGATGATCAAACTTAGGGATCAGATCCAAAATTTCCTATGAGAAATGCTAATTCTTTTATGCATTCTCTTTGTGTCTTTTCTCATCTCCATGTTCATTATGCAGTATAATCTCATAAACCATTCATTTTATAGAACATCATTTAAAAATGATTATTATAAAAAATAACCAAATCTGAAATTCATTTAGTCTCCTAACTATTTTTAAATGAATAGATAATAAATTTAACTGTACCAAAATCGATCCTCTAGTTATTTGATAATAGTTAGATGATTAAATAATTTTAAATTTATTTAAATTTTTATATAGATAATATTTAAAGAGTGAATCCTAATTATGAAATTACACCGCAAAATTGACAGAAAAAGAAAAAAAAAAGGAGAAAAAAAAGTAAAATTCTCCATTTGCATGGATCAAGCATGGATAGTCTTAATTTAATTCAAAGTGCTATTATGATTGCCATGGCATTATATGCCTCCCACAATTAGTAACAGGCTAACAGCACAGCTGCCGTACTCATAACCACATGTTGGCAAAAGTAAAAAAGAAAGAAAATAACTCCTATTTGGCCCAAAAAAAAAGAAAAAGAAAAAAATAAATTAAAATACGTCTTACTTAGAAGGTAGTAGGATATTTAGAGTTGGAGGGGACATAGATGCCATTCTGTCACCAACTTCACTACCTTTGCCATTTTGTTCTTCTCTTCTTCTCTTCTTCTCTCTTTTTCTTATTGCATTTGCATGGCTGTTATCAGAACTACAAAAAAGTGAACCATATTTCCAAAATATCAACTATTGGGCTGGCCGGTATGATATCATTGTCCAATCCACAAATCACATTGCCTGTGTGTTCATAATCATTGCTGTTGCACAGAGTCAATTTTGGACTGCAGATTTTCTGTCGGGTATGATAGCATCCATTTCCTTTAATCTATAGCCTTTATTCATGAAAAGCTACGTACTGAGTCTACTGACCCCTCACATTTTCTGTAAAATTTTATTCATCGTAAAATTTTAAAATTAAAATTAAGCAATTACAAAAACCTCTTTTTTTTTTTTTTTTTCTTTTCCAAAGAGTGTACTAATATCAATAAAATATTTTGAGATAAAACTCTTTTATTTTTTATTTTTTTGTATTAGGAGAAAGAGGAATTGAATTTAGGTCGGAGACAATTCTATTACCCTTTTAACTAGACTATTCTAATAATTCAACATTAATTCTTTCCAATTCTATCTTTTAATTTTTTATCTGATTGACTATTTATTAGATCCAAGGTATATAATTTGATTTCTTAAATATTTTTTTATCAATTTAGTAAATAATATATTAAATAAATATATGGTAAAGTTTTTTTAAAATTTATGTAGTTTGATAGTATTTTTTGTCTAATTTCTGTTGAAATTTCCGTCGAAATTTTTATCGAAATTTCTTCGAAACATAAAATTTTATTTCTTAATTAGACCTACCGATAATAAATCCAATTTAATAGTGGCCCACCTTGGTCCATTGTCCAGCAACATAGAAGTCCTTCCCTTTTTTTTTTTTTGCCATTAAATCCTTCCCTAACTAGGCTATTTTAACAATTGAACGCTATTTCCTTCCAATTCTATTTTTTAATTTTTGATTTGATCAACCGTCTATTAGACTACCGATAATAAATCCAATTTAATAGTGGGCCCACACTGGTCCATTGCCCAGCAACAGAGTCAACAAAGCTTTCCATTATCTTAGTAGAACTGTAGAAGTCCTTTTCTTTTCTTTTTCTCGAAATTTGTAGTTTCAGTTTTATTTAAAAAAGAAAAAAGAAAAGGAAAAGAAAGACGATGTGAAATGAAAGACGATTTAGAATGCACGGGATTCACATGGAGAGCGCTGAAGGCCATCTACGTGGCCCGTCAAATATGAATTAGTTAATGGGCCCTTTATGTATAAATATCATTATCATAATGTCGCATAAATTCTTCAAGTTGTTGGTTGCAGAAAAAGTTTGTAAGGTCGACCGTCCTACGCTATGTATGGGGTCTACAGCTTGCCTTAATGTATAATTGTATTTTACTCTGACTACCCATGTGACTTATATAGTGGAATTAACCCTCCAATTGTTTTAAATGGGTTGTTGTTGTTGTTGTTGTTGTTGTTGTTCCATGGTTCTGTCTGTCAACTTTAATCCTTGCAGTCCCTGAATCTTGCCAGTGATGGCAGGCAAAGTTTGTTTGCTTAGTGCTTTATAGTTTATACAACACAAGAACTTCTCGAGGTTTTAGTACTATTCTTGTCCAAAAGTTTTGATGTCGGTTTCTTCTTATATGATCGCATCCTTTATACTTCCTACTTTTTACTATAATTTGTGAAAGAGGGTATTTCATAAACCCAAAATCAATTGATAATAATTTAAGAAGCTCTATTATATATTGCAACCCCTTATATCTCCAATGTGAATATGCTTTCGACTTTAGTCAATACTTTGTTGGACTGATGCAGCATGGCCTGAGTTTCTATTTTAAGTAAAGATTTGGGGAGTAGCCCATTTTTGTTGGGTCCGTCGAATTTGGCATTTAGGTTTGAGGAGGAGGATGAGGAGTCGGTGGTTGGACTTCGGTGCTCCTTAGCTGTATTAGCAATCTCTTCTTCTTTTCTTTTTCAAATTTGAATTGTAAGACTCAACTTTGTCAGTTTCCATTTTTAAAAGGAAAATAATTAGGTCACCCCTTGGGGTACCCAAGGTCCACCCTCCTCCCAAAATAACAATTTCGGTAATGCCGGCGCATAATCGGAACCGTTTACTTTTTAGATCACTTATTATAGATTATTTTTGCAAAAAATCAAATCAATCGGAAATCGTTTGGTTATATAACTGTTGTCAATTAAGTAAAAAAAATTGATGGTTTTCAATTAAACAGTGATTTTTTGGCCAAACCGTTAATTTTTTCTATTTAATCAACAATATTTATATAATTAAACGATTTCTAATTGAGTTAATTTTTTGCAGAGATGATCTATAATATATGATGTAAAAAGTGAACGGTTTCGATCATGCGCCGGCATTACCGAAATTGTTATTTTGAGGGGAGGAGTGACGTAACCCAAGGGATAACCCAAGTAGTGTCCTTTTTAAAATGAATTGCCTTTTGCTAATAGATTTTTTTACTATTAATACTTTGTCTTACTTTGTCTTTTACTGTTATGCTAAAGTGTTAATTAATGTTTTTCTTCACAGTTACCAATCTAAAAATAATAGCTGAAACACTCTGTTGGCTGAGGAGGAGGGAGAAAAAGGCAAGTTTTTCTCTCCTTTCTCTCTCTTGTCTTGGCTTGTGATGCCACGTCCCTGTGACGACAGACAAGTTTTTCTTGTTATCATGAAAGTGACACCATTGTTCTGGAATTTTTAATGGGGTTTTATGGTTTTGCTATACTATCATGATGAATCAGAAAATTCTGATGTGAGTGGGACTGTGGGAGGGCAATTGAGTATTCTTCTTTTGCAAGTTGAGATTATGGATGTCTTCTAAGTATATGTCCATCATTTCCGGTCTTTTTCTCATCTGTCCTTGTATGAATCTTCCTTGTGCTTGGCATCAAATAAGCTCACTTGTCCCTTATTTTATTATGGTATATATTAATCTCCTAGAACAGTGACAAGTGGGTTGCTGTTGTAAGCTGCTTCCATATTTTAGAGCTTGTGCCTTCCAAGTATACTATAAAAGTACACTGAATAATAAATTTTTGAGCTGGGGACAATGAAAAGCAGGAGCGGAAAGCACTCTGAGGTATGATATTATAAGCAAATGCACTGTTAACCACTTATTGTGAATCAAGATTAAGCACATGGTTCTTGTCTTGAGTATTGATATGGTCAAATTGCATTTGATTGCAGGCTTTTTGGCCTTCCATTATGATGAAGAAATGGTTAAATATGAAGTCGAAGGAAAATGATTTTGGTGCAGATGCAGTTGACGCTGAAACAGAAACTGAAACTGAAACCGAAAGTGAAGATGATGGTATGGTTTCAGCTGCCTACAACTAACTTGTATTTCTTATGTTTTCTGTTCTCATGTTTTCTGCAATTTTTATCTTCCAGCTTACTCTCTTAAAGATGCAAGAGGACACATGCGTGAGGATGATGCCCTTAGAACAGAGGGGAACCAAACTAATCGCCCAAGTCAACTTTCAGGCAATACTTCCTTTGTTCTAATTCTGTGTGATGTTCCTATATTTATACTTTATTGCTTTTTTTTATTTTATATATCAATTAGTTCACTTTTAGTAGGGTGGCTACAAATTGATCTCATTGCTGCAACCTTGGACCTTAAACTTTGATGTAAATTTTTAAATATGACGGGATGGAAAGGAATGAATTTTCTTGAAGAGTAAACCAGTTTTTGGGCATTTTAACCATGTACTTGTTTGTTCTATCATACTTTCTTAAATCTAAAGAATTTAAGAACTGTTAGATCATTTGCAGACATCTTCCCAGTGCTTTAATATTCTTGTTGTCTAATTATATACATATAATGAAATTTGTGGTTCAGATCCACCTTCTAAGGGCTATCAGTTTAGGCATAGGAGAGGAAAATCAGAAACTATGCGCGTTGAGTACATAAATACAAAGGAAGTGAGGTTTGGCTATTATATTTTTAAGCTTGCAATGTTAGCCTAGAAGTAGTAATAGTATGGTTCTTACTGGAATGTACTGGTGCAATGGGTTTTGTGTAGGGTGACAGTAGGCAGTTGGAATGTTGCTGGAAGACTCCCGGACGAAGATCTTGATATTGATGACTGGCTTTGTACAGATGAACCAGCAGATATATACATTCTTGGGTGAGTACTTGCGCCATTTGTGGTTCCTATATCATTTTAAGTTTCTTAATTCCTTGACATAATCCATCTAGGGACGTACTTTCAGTACTTTGCTGCATCAGGGATCTTTCCTCCATTCCCCCCTGCCTCAACGAGTGCATGTCTGGGCATGTAAATTCTCCTGCATGCCTATGTCTGCATTTATTTTGTGACACACTGTTTAAAGCTTCCTGGCCATAACACTGTAGTAGAAGATGCATGCCAGACATGTCATGAACCTGCCCCACCTTAAATATGTCTTCTCTGCTAATCAGTAGCTCCCAATGTTTTTGAAAATATGATGTTATGCTTATTAGCAATTTATATTCACTGTCTTGCTGATAAATGGAATGGAACTGTCAGTGGAGTGAAAAGTGGTGAAACAAGTAACTTAAGAAACAAAGAACTCTATAATGGTGTGCTTATTACTGGTAAGCCTGGTATATGCTGGTTCCATGCTCCCAAATAAAAGTATTTGTCAACATCTTATCTAATTTCATTTTCATTTTCTCTAGTACTGTAGGCTTCGTTTTTCTTCTATATTTACTTGCGGGTAGAATGTGTAAATATATGCATGCATAATGTTTTGCCTATTGTTTACTGAAGATGTCAAACAGTTTGCAAATTTTGACATCTCATTGTTTCTATTTTTAAAATGGCTTATACCCCAAAAGTATTAGCTGCAGGTGGGGTGCCTTATGAGCTAAATTGCATCAAATTGCATCCTAGCTGAATCTTAATGCTAGATATGTCTATCTGTCTACAATAATTAATAAGTAGTTATACAGAAAGTTTTGGCTGCTGAGGAAGTTTTGATGTCAATTTGATTGGTACTAATGTATTGTTCAGATTTCAAGAGGTTGTTCCTTTGAATGCTGGCAATGTACTGGGAGCAGAGGATCACAAACCAATACCAAAATGGGAGGCAATCATTCGAAAAACTCTGAACAACTCCTTTATACCTGAAAGCAAAATAATAAGCTACAGTGCCCCGCCTTCTCCAGTACAAAGGACTTCTTCTGTAGCTGATGTACTTGCAGATGGGATTAATTCTCATCCATTAGAGTTGCTGGGAAAGGAATATGTTGGAGCTTCTAATTTCGGTTGTGACTTGGAAGATGAATTGACTAAAGCACTCAGTATTGGAAAGAACTTACACTGGAAGAGAATTTATGGCATTGACTGCGATAGTAGACTAGATTGGCCTGAACGTTCATTAGATGCAACCCCTCAAGTGGTCTTTTCCAATTCCAAATTGCGGCGGACCAGTTCTGAAAGCATCGGCTTTAATCTGTTGGATAATCCTTCAATATTCAGTCCTCAAAATTTTGCACTTAAACGTCGTGGGTTACCAAGATCATACAGCAGCTCTGCGAATCTGGGGTCTTTCTTGATGGAGCTTAAAGAGATGCCTGAAGTTCTTGACACTCTCTCCGATGTGTCTGACAGCTTTTTTGAAGAGGATGATGACACTTTTCAGGAATTACCAAATGAAAAACCATACAATGGAGAAATCAGTGATGATGTGAAGATACAACCTACATATGTGCGAATTGTCAGCAAGCAAATGGTAGGGATATATGTATCAGTCTGGGTGCGTAAGAGGTTGAGGAGACACGTTAACAATTTGAAAGTATCTCCAGTAGGGGTTGGTCTAATGGGCTTCATGGGAAACAAGGTAGTGCCAGTTTTTGTTAAGAATGTGCTGATATATTTTTTATATGAATGTGCTGACATATTGTTGGCTTGGAAGTATATGTGGATGCATATTCTGAAGAAGTGTCATCATTTTTTTATTTTTTCTACAACAATCTACAAAAGTCTGCAGTGAACTACATGTGTTGGTCATGCTAATGGAAGGGTGCTGTGTTTATTGCACTATGATAGTGAGCCACGTACTATGAGTTCACTTGCTTTGGTTTTCAAATGAAATGAAAACAGCGCCTCACAACGTATTGATGCATAATGTGGCTAACTGTAGGCTAGAGATTGCATTAATGTAGAGGAGACAACATGTTATAAAGGATATGTGATGATCAATTGTTGAATGTCCTTGCGTTAATGTTATTGGCCATCTTTGTAAATCATGGTTGCTGAAACAGGGATCAGTTTCTGTTAGCATGTCCCTTTTTCAATCCCGAATGTGCTTTGTTTGTTCTCATCTGAGCTCGGGTCAGAAGGAGGGGGCTGAGGAGAGGCGCAACTCAGATGTCTACGAAATTATACGCCGTACCTGTTTCTCATCTGTCTTCCATACAGAGAAACCACAGACAATTCCATCTCATGAGTAAGCATAAAATTGACATTTTAGTTTTTATTGAATGTGTTTATGTTGGCTGCTTTTTTATTAAATCTAATCAGAGCACACATGCCTTTGTCATATACACATCTCTTTATAGTTAGTTTGATCTCATCTCTTATCAATACTTCAGCTGTCAATCTGTAGACAGTACAATAGGATTGTTGATTGTCTTATGAGTGGGGGCTTGTAGCTCTAGTGGTAGCATTTCCCCTTACATCCAAGACCAAAGTTCAATTGCCCCCTCCTCTTTGTCTTTCTATGTAAAGAAAGAAAAAGAAAAGTAAAATGGGATATGAGGTATTGACGCTTAAAAAATTGATGTATGAAAGTTATTAGACGCTTATATTGTTATTGTGCTAGATACATATAGAAGAAAAGCATAAATAAAGGGTGAAATTGAAACTCTCTTTTTCTTTTTGGTTTATATCCTCTAGATACTAATTGAGAATACTACCAAGTTAGAATCGGTTAGATACTATAATTGTGACAAAATCTTAACAAAAGTTTAGACTCTGAGGTGCTTCAGGTTACCACGGTTGAGATTGTCTTCTAGTAATTTTATGTATAGTTCAACAGCTTCTTGTATTGATCCCAGCCAACTGCACAGTTTTGTTATTTTATGGTTAAACATTTTCTCTTCTTATTCATATCTATAATATACCAAAGTGAACTGTGATTTGATGTGATTGGGGTGCTTCTGTAAACAGTCAAATTTTCTGGTTTGGGGATTTGAACTATCGTCTCAATATGTTGGACGCAGAGGTAAGGAAGCTCATTGCTCAGAATCAGTGGGAAGAACTTATGAACCATGATCAGGTGAGACGCTCTTTGCACAATTGTGCTCAGATTCCAATCAAGTTAGGTTTTAGCCCCTGTATGTGAATTCACTTTACTAAGGCAAATGATACAGGAATTCTTTATCCTAATCCAAATCCAAGCGATAACTTGTGCAGCTAAAATTTGGATCTAACTTTAATTCTAAGAGTATGATCTACATTTGATTAGAAAATTTTTTCAGCCATTAGGGAAAGGGACTATGTATACTTTGACAATTTGGACCTTAGAAGGTAAATTCTCTGAATGTTTGGGAATTATACTCTTCTGAGGAAAATTACTTTCCCATGTTTTTGATCATGTGGATTTCTTTTTTTCGGTCCAATTGAGTCATACTGCAAAATGAAGTTCATAGAATTTAGATGGTGGAGTTGTCCACATATTATTTCCATTTTCTGGGGTTGAAGACACTACTAAGTATAAGCATTATTGATTCACTTTTTAAATATTTTTTCTGATTCCTTACGATATTCTTCATGCATAATTCCACATCCTTATTTTTTTTCTTTCTTTCTTTGTTTCAAAAGTTCAAGAGACAGCATAAAATGTCTAGTAAACTGAACTGGCATTTAATGCGACTACTCAATGTGCAGCTCAGCAATGAACTCCACAGTGGGCATGTATTCGAGGGATGGAAAGAGGGGGTGATAGACTTTCCCCCCACCTACAAGTATGAAATCAAATCTGATAGATATTTTGGTGCAAACCCAAAAGAAGGAGAGAAGAAGAGATCACCAGCATGGTGAGTACAACTTTTGTGCAAAACAGCAGAATTAAAATCAAATCTGATAGATATGTTAGTATGAGAAAACATCAAACTTTTGGCACACATTACCCTTTTCACTAAGCATTGAACAGTTCATTGGCCTTTAAGTTGGTTAAAAGAAAAGGAAAGTAACAAAAAAACCTCATGTGTACTCAAGGTAATATTGATGTACTTAGGATTGTCATACAGTTTGTAATTGTGATGGAATATTTCATTGATTCTTAACTTGAAACTGTACTAAGCACAGTTGCCAAACTTAAGTGGAATATGCTTCCATTCTGAACTTCAGTTCAATTTCAGTTTAACTTCAAAATTGTCCCTACTTTTTCCTTTTGTTGGGGAGGGGGGGAGTTGTATACACCCCACCATGGAATAATCTCCAGCTTCATGACTTAGTACTCTTTTCAGTACCATATGGTTTAAGTTATATGTACCTGGTATACTGTAACAGGTGTGATCGTATACTCTGGCTAGGAAAAGGCATCAAACAACTTTCTTACAAGCGGGCAGAAATAAGTTTTTCAGATCATAGACCAATTAGTTCTTCCTTCATGGTTGACGTTGAAGTCCTAGATCATCGGAAGCTGCAAAGAGCTCTCAATTACACTACTGCAGCAGTACACCCTGCGATTTTCCTAGATGAAGATGAGGATTTAGGATCTTAATTAGCAGAGACCAGGTAACCATCCTGAGAATCTTTTGTTTTCTTTTTGTTTGTTCTATTTTTGGGGCGCAAATAGCTTGTTTATACAAGGTTGAAACAAATCAGAAGGAAACAATTAAGAACAAAACTTATTGTTAGTCATGAAAACAGTCTGATTGACTTGCCTATATGTCAAGTGAAAATTCTGCTTTTCCCACAATATTAAATGCCAAATATAAATTTATGTTAATTCCCAACACAAGATCATGTTTATCATTGTTATTGGACATCAAGGCAATACTTGAATTCTTTTGTTGTCTAAACCTCTAATGAAGCTCCCAGCCTGTGTTACAAGCTTTAACTTTTAACCCAATAGCTAGGAAAATGCTGCTGACTGAGCCTTTGCTTGTTTACCTTTCCTGTCATTCTATATGCCTGATCACATTATGAGATGATCATTTCACCTTTTCCTCTTTCAACTTTTTGGGGGATGTTCAAAACCATGACATGTTATCAACCAAAAAAAGAAAAAGAAATTCATGCCATGTTTGAATGCTTCTTTAAAGTAGGTTCCTGAGAAGACTTTAATATGAAGTTATATATTCAGAATTTGTGGCCTTCCTGTTTATAGTTACTGCTGCTTTGTGATAATTCTTGCTGCTTATTTTGTACTTAAAAGGAACATTATGATCTTGCTGTTGCATGCACATGGAGTTATCTTTCAAGCAAGGATTGTGGATCATACTGACAAAGTTGAAGAGTTAGTATCGTTTCTGACAAACGGGATTCGAGATGCTGCCCCCAAAATAAATGCATTAGTACCATATCAACTTGCAAAACGATAGATAGGATAAGAAGAAATGTAGATATATTATATCAAGTCAAGTATTAATTTATATATCAAAGGGGAAAAAAAAAGTCATCTTTCAGAGATCTGGAACTTAAACAGTTCTGTGCTTTTCTCCAAAAAAGAAAAGAAAATAGGTGTTTTTTTTTTTTTTCGGTTGGGTTCACTGGATCTGGTTACATTGGTTTATTGGTTTGTCCATCATCTTTTTGTTTGTTTTCCCTTCTTTTTCTCGTTTATGTATAAATATAAGAACTTTTGGGTTGTGTCTGGGGAACAGAAAAGGAACCATCTAAACAAAATAGAAAATGAAAGTTGAATTGTATCTTTTACTTAATTTGGATCTGTAGTGTAACTTGGCTAATTGGCTTTGTAGGGATGAAGTAGCCAAGTAGGCAACAAGAATGCATCAGGGATCAAAAATTTTAGATCAAACAAAAAGCAAAAAGAAATGGCTTTTCCAATCAGTAAATACTTTAGTAACAGTAAATGTAACAAATTAACTCTTGGCCGAAAAAAAAAAAATGTAACAAATTAACAATGCTACTACTTAGGCCAGTTCTGGTGGCTGGTTTACAGCTGGTCTTTTCAACATGTACCATTTACTAATAGATGGGCTTAAACTTAGTTGGACCCATATATACAATTGGGCCAGGCCCATTTGAGATCGGCCATGAGCCGCTAGTAGTCCTTGGATCATCCATTAAGACAAGTTGCTTTGCAAAGTAATATATATGAAGAAGCAATTAGGTAGGAGTAGTTGCATGATTTGTCTCCAGAAAGATGCAAAGATAATAGCTACAATAGACAAAACAATAAAAAATTAAAAAAATAAAAAAATAAATAAACATAAACATTTCCAAACACCAAAACAAGTAATGGAAAAAATTTAACAACATAAACCAATAATGAATTTTCAAAAGAAATATAATTGCATTTAATAGTTGTGCAACAGACAGAGAAAATTTAAAAATATTATAGCCAATTAAAAACAATTCAACACTACAATGAAACATGCAAAATCAGTAGTGCACTATTTTATATAGATCAAGAACTCAAGACTCGTGGAAAATAACCAAATAGAACTTCATATTCATCGATAAACTAAAATCAGTCAAAGACAGATTACAAAATATGAAAGAATAAACAAATTTTGAAAGCAACCAAGGGATGGAAATTACTAATGTATAAGAAAATGAACCATAACAAACCAAACATTATCATTTCAAAATAAAACCCAGAATCCAAAATAACAATCTTAAGTAACCAATCCAATTCCAAAATTTATGTAAAATTTAAAAAACAGTAACTAAGTGACAGAACCTAACAACTACCAAAAAAAAAAAAACACAAGAAAACATCAAATGTCATTCTGAATAATTCGAATGCAAGAACGCTTGTTCTGCTTTCAAATTTCGCCACAACGACCACACATCATCTTCCTTTTATTGATCACTAGAGGACTTTACCTATGAAGTTCTTGGTCTTCATGGAGGCCTTTTACTGACTGGAGGAAGAATAAGAGATGATTTTGAGTTGCTCTCGACCAAATCCTTCTCAAGATCTAGTATGGGTTTAATTCCAAACTTATATTTTAATTAACTTAAATTTAGGTTAGTTTTCTAAATATTTTTATCATATCTTTTTTTCTCTTGGGCTGAAATTGAAAGCTCAAGAATGCATGGTATTCACAAATAAGTGTCCTTCCTATGTGGTCCCTTCAATGTTAGTTTGTTTTCTTTTGGTCACTTTGGCCAGTGGCTCCTTAAATATACATTTTGTAGTTTTCACAAGAAAAAGAAACCAAGTCGACCGCCCTACGGTTCGTATGGGTCTACAGCTGAGCTGGACTTAATATAGTTATAATCTCCTTTTGACTTGGATTGCCCGCGAAATGTTGAACCGGGTGGTCCATGGTTCTGTCAATTTTTAATTTGTGGACACTCTGAATCTTAGCAGTGACAGTATGAACAGTTGTTTTCTAGTCTATGTATAATACAATTTTTAATTTATTGGTATTCTTGGATTATTAATCATCACATCATCATGGCCTAATTAAGTTTCTATTTTGAGTGAAGATTTGTGGTGGGCAACAGTCCATTATTGTTGGGTCCCTCGAATTTGCCATTCAGGTTTGATGAGGAGGACCCACTAGACAGCAGTACGTTTGCTTCATTGCCAATACCCACTTGGAATTCAGTGTTACTGATCGAGGTGTATTACCAATTTGTTTAATTGGATATTGTTCTAAACTAAGTTATGACTTTGTATTTTTAAAATGAATTGTGTTTTGTTAATGAATATTTTTACTATTATTATTTTGTCTTTTAGTGTCATGTTGATGGCTTATCTTGGCAGTTACCAACTTGAAACGAATAGCTGTAGCTGGACCATTAATTATTCTTCTTTTGCAAGTTGAGATTACAGATGTCTACTAAAAATTGTCCATGCTTTTCTTGTCGTCTATCTTCTGTCATAGTTTGCAGTTTTGGCTCTTCCTTGTGCTTGGCATTGAGTTCCTGTTGTAAGCTGCTTCCATATTTAAGAGCTTGTGCCTTGTATGTATAGTATATACATAAGTATAAGTACTCAACACTATATTTTTGAGCTGTGGACGATGAAAAGCAGGAGAGGAAAGCGCTCTGAGGTATGGTTTTATAAGAAAATGCTTATGTGAATCAAGATCAAGCACATGGTTCTTTATTTTTGATATGGTCAAATTGCATTTGGGTTGCAGGCCTTCTGGCCTTCCATTATGATGAAGAAATGGCTAAATATAAAGCCCAAGGTAAATGATTTTAGTGAAGATGAGGTTGACAGTGAAAATGAAAGTGAAGATGATGGTATGGTTTCGATCAGCTGCCTACAAATAACATAATGTTTCCTATGTTTCCCATGCTTGATTCATGTTTTCTGCAATTTTTCCTCCAGCTTCTTTTAAAGATGCAAGAACGCGCTTGCGTGAGGATCATACCCTTAGGACAGAGGGGAACCCAAGTCAAATTTCAGGCAATACTTATTTCTTTTCTAGTAAATTGGTCATGTTAGGAGGATATATATATTTCCTTTGCTTAATGTTCTTGTTGTCTAATTATATACATATAATGATGCTTGTTGGTTCAGAACCACCTTCTAAGGGATATCAGTTAAGACATAGGAGAGGAAATTCAGAAACTATGCGCGCTCTGTACATAAACACAAAGGAAGTGAGGTTTGGCTATGATATTTTTACACTAATTGTAATGTTAGCCTAGATGTAGTACCAGTATATATGGTTCTTATTGGCTTTATGTAGGGTGACAATAGGCAGTTGGAATGTTTCCGGAAGACATCCGGATGAAGATCTTGATATTGATGATTGGCTTTGTACAGATGAACCAGCTGATATTTACATTATCGGGTGAGTACTTCCTCCATTTGTTGGTCCTATATCATTCTAAGCTTCTTCCTTGACATATAATCCACCAGGCATATGCTTTCAGTGGTTTGCTGCATTTGAATGTCAATTTGATTGGTACGAATGTATGGTTCAGTTTTCAAGAGGTTGTCCCTTTGAATGCTGGCAATGTACTGGGAGCAGAGGATAGCAAACCAAGACCAAAATGGGAGGCGATCATTCGAAAAGCTCTGAACAAATCCTTGGAACCTGAAACCAAACACATAAGCTACAGTGCCCCGACTTCTCCAGTTGGAAGGACTTCTTCTGCTGCCAATGTACTAGAAGATGAGATGAATGCTTATCCATTAGAGTTGGCTGGAGCTGCTAATAGTTGTGACTTGGAACAAGGTCAATTGACTAAAGTAGTCAGTATTGGAAAGAAGTTACACCGGAAGAGAAATTATGGCATTGATTTTGATACTAGACTAGATTGGCCTGAACGTTCATTAGAGACAACCCCTCAAGTTGTCTTTTCCAACTCCAAATTACGGCGGGTTCTGAGCAGTTCTGCAAGAATTGGCTTTAACCACTTGGATAGTCCTTTGAATTTCAGTCCTCAAAATTTTGCACTTAGAGGTTGTGGGTTGCAATCACACCATAGCGTTGGGTACCTGGGGCCAATCAGGATGGAGCAGAAAGCGATGCCTGAAGTTTTGGACGCTCTCTGTGATGTGTCTGACAGGTTGTTGGAAGAGGATGATGAAACTCTTGAGGAATTATCAGATGAACACACAGATAATGAAGTTATCAAAGATGGTGTGAAGTTGCGTCCTACGTATGTGCGAATTGTCAGCAAGCAAATGGTAGGGATATATGTGTCAGTCTGGGTGCGTAAGAGTTTGAGGAGACATGTTAACAATTTGAAAGTATATCCAGTTGGGGTTGGTCTAATGGGCTACATGGGAAACAAGGTATGTATTGCCAGTTTATTTATGATATAAATGTGCTCTACATTTTTATTTTTACAATCTATACCAGTCTAGAGTGAACTACATTGTGTTGCATCATGCTAATATGTTCACTATGTTAGTGAGTCATGTACTGTGACTTCACTTGCTTTGGTTTTCAAATGAAATAAAAACAGTTTCCTCAACATATTGATACATTACAATGTGGTATATTGTACAGGAAAGAACATGTTAAATTATAGGATATGTGCTGATCAATTGTTGAATGTTCATGCCTTAATGTTATTGGCCATTTTCGTAATTCATGGTTGTTGAAGCAGGGATCGGTTTCCGTTAGCATGTCCCTTTTTCAATCACGAATGTGCTTTGTTTGTTCTCATCTGACTTCTGGTCAGAAGGAGGGGGCTGAGCAGAGGCGGAACTCAGATGTGTTTGAAATTATACGACGTACCTGCTTCTCATCTGTATTCAATACAGATCAACCACAGACAATTTCATCTCATGAGTAAGCATAAAATTCACATTTGTTTAGTTAAGACTTTGAGGTGCTTCAGCTTGTCATGGCTGAGCTAGTCTTCTAGTAATTTTAAGTGTGGGTCAACACCTTATTATATTGACCCCAGCCAAGTGCACAATTTTGTTAATTTATGGTTGAACACTTGAACCTTCTCTCTTCTTCTTCATATCTATAATATACCAACGTCAACTGTGAATTGATGTGATCGTGGTGTTTCTGTAAACAGCCAGATTTTCTGGTTTGGGGATTTGAACTATCGTCTCAATATGTTAGATGCAGAGGTAAGGAAGCTCATTGCTCTGAAACAGTGGGATGAACTAATCAACCATGATCAGGTGAGATCATCATGCTCTTTGCACAATCGTGCTCAGTATTCCAATCTAGTTAGTTTTTGGCCCCACTATGTGACAATTTTATGCCTTGGAATTCATTTTACTAAGGCAAATAATACAAGAATTCTGTGTCCTAATCTAAATCTCAACGAAAACAAAGATACAAATCTTGTTAGACAAGGCATACAAGAGAAGGAAAGTAAAAGAAATTGGTAATTACAGATACACTAGGAATGCCAGAAACACTAGGACTCACTTAAAAAATATAAGCATTATTCAATCATTTTTTAAATATCTTCTGTGATTCTTACAATATTCTTCTTGCAAAATTCCAGTCCTTTTATTTTTTGTTTCTGAAAGTTCAAGAAACAGGATAAACGTATTCGAGGGATTACTCAATGTGCAGCTAAGCAAAGAACTCCGCAGTGGGCATGTATTCCAGGGATGGAAAGAGGGAGTGATAGACTTTCCACCCACCTACAAGTATGAAATCAACTCTGATAGATACGTTGGCGAGAATTCAAATGAAGGAGAGAAGAAGAGATCACCAGCATGGTGAGTACAATTTTGTGGCACCAGCAGCATTAAAATTGGGATTATGGTATGGGAAAACATCACACTTTTGGCACACTGTTACCCATTTCACCTTAGAAAAGTTCATTGCCCTTTTACTTGATTAAACACCAAAGGAAAAAAGAATAAAAACCTCCCATATTTGAGTACTAAAGGTAATATCAATATACTTAGGATATGTCATGCAGTTTGTAAATGGATGGAATATGTCAATGATGCTTTGAAACAGTACCGAGCACAGTTGCCCAAACTCCTGTGGAATATGCTTCCATTCTGTATTTCAGTTCAACTGGATAGAAGTTTTCAAGAACTTGGATAGGATGAGTTAACTTTCTCATTTGTTGTAGAACATTAAAACTAGTCAGGTTGAGTCAACTAAATCATGTTGAATTGACATTGTATGGAACTTCCAAAATTGTTCCTTCTTTTTCCCTTTTGTTGGGGGAGGGAGGAGTTGTATAGATGTCACCATACAATAATCTCTAGCTTCGATCATGACTGTTAGTACTCTTTTCAGTACCATATTGGTTAAGTTATAACCATGAATCAGGCAATTCATGACTAGTTCCTAAATCTGTACCTGGTATGCTGTAACAGGTGTGATCGTATACTCTGGCTAGGAAAAGGCATCAAACAACTTTCTTACAAGCAGGCAGAAATAAGTTTTTCAGATCATCGACCAGTTAGTTCAACCTTCATGGTTGAAGTTGAAGTCCTAGATCATCGGAAGCTGCAAAGAGCTCTCAATTACACTACTGCAGCAGTACCTCCTGAAGTTTTCCTAGATGAATATGAGGATTTAGGATCTTAATTAGCAGAGACCAGGTAACCATTCTGAGAATCTTTTGTTTTCTTTTGTTTTTTTGAGGGGCAAATAGCTTGTTTATACAAGGTTGGGAGGAAACAATTAAGAATTGCCTATGAATGTGATACAAAGGCAAAACTTAATGTTAGTCATGAAAACAGTCCGATTGATTTCCTATATGTCAAGAGAAAATTCTGCTTTTTCCACAATATTGCAAATTCTCTTTTGAGTATTGAGAAACATACATTCTATAGATTTTCTCATATGGCCAACAAAACACATATTTTATTTTGAAAGTCTTTCAACTGCTTAAAAATTAAGGTATGCCGGAATGATCGCGTCATAGCCATAAAAGAAGAAGAAGAAGAAACTACAGAGTTTCCCCAATGCTGGGCTGTAAAGTTTTTTAAGGAGTGATGGATCAGAGACTAGTATTGGCATTGAAGGGTATTGAAAGTGGAATTCTGCCAATACACTGCATACTACTTTTCAAGTGATTATATCTCCAGATAGCATCAGGATCATGGTTATCATTGTTATTTGAGATCAAAGCAATACTTGAAATATTTTGTTGTCTAAACCTCTTCCCTCTCTGCCTTGATACAAGTTTGAACTTTTACCAATGTCTTAGGAAATCCTGCTGACTGAACCTTTGCTTGTTTACCTTTTGCTATCATTCTATATACTTGATTCGATTATCAGACATTCATTTCACCTTTTCTTCTTTTAACTCTTTGGAAGTTGTTCAAGACCATGACATGTTATCAACCGAAAGGAAAAAAAAAAAAAACACAGGGCTAATTACAGCTTGCACCCCTGAGGTTTGGGGTGATTTACAATTGCACTCTATTCTTTCAATCTTTTCAATATAGTGCCCAAGGTTTTAATTTTGATACAATTTGGCACTGCCGTTTGTTTGACTTTAGATAAGACGTTAAATGCTGACGTGTTACGTGTAGGGCCTATGTTTTGGCCAACCTGTAAGGCTGACCAACATCTTTTCAAGGTCTGTAAGGTTTAGGCAAGCTTCTCGTGGGGTTGTTGCCTCAGTTGATAGATCTCATAGCCAAGTTATTTGAAACTTATACTTCTCGTATGTATGCCATGTGTACAACATTTTTATATTTGTGGTTGGCTAAAAACATGGACCCACAAGTGACACGTCAACATTTAACGTCTGACTGACAGTCAGATAACGATTCTTGCCAAATTGTATCAAAATTAAAACTTTGGATACTAAATAGAAAAAGTTGAAAGGTTAAGATGCAAGTTGTGAATCACTTCAAATCTTATGGTTGTAAGTTGTAATTTGCTACAGAAAAAGAAAAGAAAAAGAGAAGTATGTTAATGCCATGTTTGAGTGCTTCTTTACAGTAGGTTTCTGACAAGACTTTTATATGAAGTTGTGTATTCAGAATTTTGTGGCCTTCCTGTTTATAGTTACTGCTGCTTAATTTGGGATGATTCCTGCTGCTTATGTTGTACCAAAAGGAACATGGATAATGATCTTGCTGTTGCATGCACAATTGCACATAGTAATAACATGGAGTTATATTTCAAGCAGGGATTGTGGATCATACTGACAAGGTTGAAGAGTTATCATCTTTTCTGACAAATGGGATTCGAGATGCTGCTCTCAAACACAATGCATTACTACCATATCATCTTGCAAAATGATAGAAAGGATAAGAAGAAATGTAGATATATAATTCATAGTATACCACATTGGAACAATATTATGAAAGGAAGGGCCCACTCCTCTGTTGTAATTAGTGCTCTCTACCTCCTTAGATGGGAACTCGATCTTTACACTCTCACATAGCTCTCTCCTTGTATATTGTAGTATATTTATTCACCGGTGAAAACCCCAAACAAACTACATGAGGGGGATTCCAAATTTATATTTTGAATTTAAGCTCTTTAAAGATATTTTATCTAATTTTTTAGAAATAAATCAAAAACTATTAAGACATATCATATTATTGCATTTATAAAACTGTGTTTTTTAACTCCGTATGAAAAAGGTAGCCGCTAGAGAGAAAAAAAAACTCTAAGTTTTTGTGTCTAGCGGTCTTGGTATTCCAGGCCCTCTCTATTGGAATCAGATCAATTATCAAGACTATAAATCAAATCACAGAAAAGATTATAATTTATTTGGTGGCAACTTTTTGTAGAAATTTTATGAAAATTTTGATGACCATCTATTCCTAATAATCAAAGAGCTTCTTTCACCTAGATAACAAATAAAAATGAAGAGGCTTTTTTTCATAAATGGTGCCTCAACTTTGACCAAATATCAATTTGATCCTTAAAGTACATTTTTACTCAATGTAGTCCTTCATTTTTACAACAACACATCAATGTTGCTCTTTCGTTTAATTTCATTTGAATTATAGTAAAAAATGATCATGTGTGCTGCACAAAATCTTTTTTTAGGGGTAAATATGTCTTAGAGAGGGTGTGTTAAGATTCGGGTTGGGATGATTTTTTTTTCTTTTCTTTTTTAAATATGTTATTTTTAATCTTTTTAGTATTTTTTAAGGGTGTAAACTTGGCATCAAGCACATGTTTAATTTTTAAGAGTGATCGCAGAGACGGGGTGTCGACGGCCGTCGATGACCACCTATTTTCCTTTTTTTTTTTTGGGGAAAAAACTTAAATGATTAAGTTGAAGATCTTCTAAAAGATACTCTTTTTTTTTTTTTTTGGTTCCTTCGATATATACACTAATACACATGACTTGTATAATATATCCAAGGAGTAAAATTTTGGATTTCGTAGAAATTTCGACAAAAATTAGACAGAAACGACGAAAATTGCTATCAAAATATGGAAATTTTGAATGAAACTTTACCATATACTTATTTAACATATTATCTACTATATTGATAAAGAACATTGAAGAAACCAAATTATATAGTAGATTTCATGTGATATAAGATGAATATAATGCGTGCTGGAGGCAAATACTGTTAAATAAAATTAGTATAATAAATAATTAAACGAAACCCCAAAAGAGCCAAACCAAACCCTAAACTCTTTTTTTTCTTTCCAATTGCCTAAAGGCCTCAAACCTCTTTTTTCTTTTTTCTTTTTTTGTTTCCAATTGCCAAGTTTAAACTTTAAACTTTAATATTTGACAAAAAAACAAACCCTTTAAACTTTAAACCGAATTAGACATTTAGACCAAACAAAAAATTAGAGCAAAGTTGTCCATTAGTTCTCCTATAAAAGATAGAAACACTTACAAAAAAGATAATCACATATTGTAACTCATGTTAATTAAAAAAGTATAAGAACATATAATTTCAGTAAAAAACATTATCTAATATGAGTATATAACTCATAGTTAGAATTCAATTGTCATTTATCTTTGATATAAAAGAATAGAGGAACTTCAAGAATAGTTAGTTTGTAGTTTAAAATTGCAAGGAAAAAAAAAAAAAGAAAAAAAAAAAAGAGGTTTGGGGCCTTTAGGCAATTGGAAAGAAAAAAAAAAGTTTAGGGTTTGGTTTAACTCTTTTGGAGTTTCGTTTAGTTGTTTTTAAACCCTAAATCTTAATACATTTATATATAAAAAATAATTAAAAATACTCTAACGGGCCTAAACCCTAATATCTTATAGCAAATCCTAAAAAATATAGAGTATAGATTATAGAGTAGTTTAATGTATAGATTATAGAGTATATATAAAGAGTATTAAGGTAAAATATATAGAGTATATATGGTTTAGTATTAGGATTTAGTGTATAGATTATAGAATATAAAAAATATACTAATTTTATTTAACAGTATTTGTCTCCAGCGCGTATTATATTTATCTTATATCACATGAAATCTACTATATAATTTGGTTTCTTCAATATTTTTTATCAATATAGTAGATTAAATAAACATATGGTAAAGTTTCATTCAAAATTTTTTATCAATATATTAAATAAACATATGGTAAAGTTTCATTCAAAATTTTCATATTTTGATAGCAATTTTCGTTTAATTTTTGTTGAAATTTAGAATTTCTCAAAATTTTCGTCGAAATTTATGCGAAATCCCAAATTTTACTCACTATAACTAGGCCAAACAAATGGAACAAACAAAACCTAACAGTATTGTTTTCTCAAATTTCTCATTTCAACCATCGCCATTGGTTGGGCTTGTGGTTTGGGCCAAACCAACCCATATCCAACCAGCCGCCCACCCCCAATTTCATCTCTTACATTTTTTTTTTTTTGGCCAATCATCTCTTACATTAATTAAGAACCAATAAACTAATTAAGGATGTGGTGTTCCGAATTGGATTATTTTTATATATATTTACTACTTTAAGATGAACTTTATTTAGAACGTACTGATCGATCTGAGAGAGAACTGCATATGCATGCAATAACTTTTTTTTCTTTAAACGTATATATAAAGAAACATGTGACACAGTGGCCCTTTAAAGGCATCTTCTCTGAGCCCTCTTCTTTTTCTAAGGAATTAAGGTTGCGCGCAAAACCTCCATGCATGCATGTGGAGCTGAGAGACTGGGAGTGCAAAATAGTAACCATTTCTTTATATACTCAACTAATATTGTTGCCTCTTTACCATGCAATTATCACCTTGAGTATGCAAATAGCCTAGATAATGTTTGCTTTTTAATTAATTGGCATCTCAGTATGTCACACTGAGAATAACTTACCTATCCACGTGTTAGGGAATAGGTGGTATCACACAAGAGAGAGAGAGAGAGAGAGAGAGAGAGAGAGAGAGAGAGAGAGAGANAGAGAGAGAGAGAGAGAGAGAGAGAGAGAGAGAGAGAGAGAGAGAGAGAGAGATGGGAGGGGATAGCAGGTAAGTCCTTCTCTGTCACACTTTGCTAGATCTCAACCTGTACTACTTTTGGTGCTCTTTATTCTTCTTTTTCTTCAACTAATGTGGGTGCCACCAAAAGATGATAAGTAGCCAGAAAAGGTTGCACTTTATAAAGATGAGGGAAATATAGATCCATGTACAGCTTAAGCTTTTGCAATGCATGCAGTTCAGCTTGGGGACTTGGTCCAATATGGCAAAGACAATATTTTAAATTTTAATATAATTTTTTTTTTTTTAGTTTATAGAAGGAGGGTATGTATAGGTAGTTTAAAGGTAATTTAATTTTACCATGAACCCTTATATATAATATATGGTAGAGATAAATTTTCTCCAAGATTATACTAATTATGATATAAACAAATTAAGTAAAAGGTATATAGAGATAAGATAACCCAATCTATTCTATGACAAAAAAAAAAAAAAAAAGAAGAGATAAATCAATATTCTAAAACAGGATCAACATTTGATCGATCCTCTTCCTTTCTGAATTGGCACGTACACCTTCAAAAGCATTTGATCGATCCTCTTCCTTTCTAAGGAAGGTTGGCGAAATGACCTCCAGAAGAAGAACCATTCAATTATTTTAAATGATGTTCGGTTGCCTTTACCATATATGCGTGCGCGCAATCTAATTAAGGATTGTGCAAGTGCAACCATATCCTAGAAAAAACAAACATATAATGATCCAATGGAGGAAATTACATATAAGTACTGTTGGTTATATATACATTGAAATATAGCGAAACTTTAATTTATTCAATTATTTTAATTCTAATTCATTTTTGTATTTGAGAGTAGAAAATTGAGTTAGAGTTAGAATGATAGAATAAATTTTGATAATTTTTAACCGTTTGATTGATTAGAAAAAAGAATTGATTGTTTATCGATGACTATACTGACATTGTAACTTTATGTATGTCTTTATAATCTCTTTGCCTCTTTGGAGTACTCTATTATTCATAGTTTATACTTTATATTCATCCTACTTACACGTATTTAAAATAAAAAATAAAAAATTTAAGTGAGAAAGTACAAAATAGAAAATTAAAATAATAAAATGCTTATCCACTATTTATATATTCTTTTGTTGTTTCAAAGGAGGTTAAAGGGATTGAGAGATCTGAAATCTAATTTTGAGTGTGAAGAGTATATGATTAGTATTACTAGATTTACAAGCCCTACACCAACTATATATTTAATTAGTTAAACAACTGAAAATGTACTTATTTAAAAACATTATTAAATGATAGGGTACAAAATAATTATATATAAATAAATGAGATCTACACTAAAAAGAAACCTACCTTAATCCTACTTATTGTTCTACTTAACTTCACTACTTGAATTAACCCTAACAAATTGATGAGTCGACGGATATACTAACATGCATTCATCAACAAATAAATTTGTAACGCCATTAATTATTAACCTATGCCATTATGTGCCTCTCACAAAGTACAGCCTGCCGTACCACATGCGTGTTCGCAGAAGAAAATATAATATTGAACGTTTCCAAAGGACCTTAATTGATTGATGCTAACTTCCACTACCTTTCTCAATTTGAAGTTATTCTTATTGCATGGCTGTCGTCCAATCCAAAAAAAGTCCATATCCTATTTTTTCAATCAGTCTTAGTAGGACTATGAAGTATCATTGTCCAATTCAAAATGCGTGTCTGAACATTGCTCATGATATTGTTATAGTCAAAGTTAGATGCTGATTTTATGTCTGATATAACTAACGAATTTTTATCAAAATGACCAAATTTTTACTCACTTTTTTTCTTTTCTTAAAAAAAAAAAACAATTAATATAACATTTAAGAACAGATAAATATTGTATGTCTTAGGTTTGGTGCGTATCTTGGCGTGTAGCTAGACCTTCAATTTTGATGCTTAGGTTTTGGTTTGATGGGTTGGTCTTTCTCACCCCTATTTTTGACTATTTGAAATATTTTATAAAAATGGAGCATTTGGTATTGTATTCAAAATCAATTTTTTTTAATTTTTTTTCTTTATTTCATCAATAAATATCAAAGATGAAAAAAGAAACAGTTTTTGAGAATATTATGTGTACAATAAGAATAAGAGATGTGATTTTTAAAAATCAATAAGAGTATTATGTGTAAAATAAAATATTAATTTTTACTGTGATTCACTACAGTTTTTAAATAGCTGTTTTATGCTTTCATTTTGGAAAAATGAGAATTATGGAAAAAAATAGTTTTTGTTTTACAGTTTTTAAGTCATTTATCACGATCTCAAACGAGTCCTAAATACAAGTGAACATCTTTGAATTAGGCTATTTTTATTTTGAATCGGAGCTTTTAACAACTTTTTACCATAACTTGCCTAACACAATATAGAAGGTCTATAAAATTTGGTATCCTTAAAACGTGACTCTTCTCATGAGTCATGAGTCTCATGACTAACCTTGTTTCGGGGTAGGTGAGTGTTTGTGTAATGCGTATTTTGTAATTCATTTCATTTTAAAAGAAAATAAGTTTTTTTTTTCTTTTCTTTTCTCAAATTATAATTTTAGTTAAAAAGAAAAAAGAAAATGAAAAAAAGAGAGAGAGTTGGACTGAAAATGAAAGCTGAAGAATCAAGAATCCATGGCATTCACATATAGTGCGCTTTCCCTGTGGTCCCTTAAATATGAGTTTGTTTCTTTTTGGCCAGTGGCTCCATAAATATAATTATACTCTCGTTTATATTTTACTCTAGTTACCCATTTGAGTTGGATTGCCAATTTGCCATATTCTAGTGTCAACCCGCGAAATGTTGAATCAGGTTGGCAGTGACGGTATGACAGTCAATAGAGTATGTGTATATAATGCTTTGATATTAGTTGGTATTCTTAGATTTTTAATCAATGTTTTGTTTGGTTGATGTATCGTCAAATCATCATGGCCTAAGTTTCTATTTTGAGTGAAGATTTGTGGTCGGCACCAGCCCCATTGGTGTTGGCCCTATTGGGTCACTCTGATTTGGCATTCAGGTTTGATACTTTGATGAGGAGGAGCCAGCAGTTTGCTTCAGTGTCAATATCCAGTTGGAATTCAGTGCTCCTGAGGTGTAAGCAATTTGTTTAATTGAATTGTACTAAAATAATTTATCAGTTTGTATTTTTAAAATGAATTGCTTTTTGTAAATGAATATTTTTACTATTATTATTTTGTCTTTTACTGTCCTGTTAATGGCTTATCTTTGCAGTTACAACTTGAAAATAATAGCTGCAGCATCTCAGTTGGTTATTTGACTATAGGTTTGTTATCATGAAAGTGACCCATTGTTCTTGTTGAAATTTTTTTTAATGGGGTGTAATGAATTAGAAAATTCTGGTGTGTGTGGAAAGACCATTTTTCTTCTTTTGCAAGTTGAGATTACTGATATCTGCTAAATAATGTCCATACTTTTCCTGTCGTTTATCTTCTGTCCTAGTATGACTCTTCCCTGTGCTTGGCATCGATAAGCTTACTTGTAGGCTACCTTATTTTATAATGGTTTGATGATCTCCTATTTAAGTATTAATCTCCTACAACAGTGAGTCACTGACATTGGGTTCCTATTGTAAGCTGCTTCCATATTTAAGAGCTTGTGCCTTCTACGTATAGTGTATAAGTACTCAATAGTATATTTTTGAGCTGGGGACAATGAAAAGCAGCAGAAGAAGGCGCTCCGAGGTATGGTTTTATAAGCAAATGCTCTGTTAACCACTTTTGTGAATCATAATCAAGCACATGGTTCTTGATTATTGATCTGGTCAAATTGCATTTGATTGCAGGCCTTTTGGCCTTCCATTATGATGAAGAAATGGTTAAATATAAAGCCGAAGGTAAATGATTTTAGTGAAGATGAGGTTGACACTGAAACTGAAAGTGAAGATGATGGTATGGTTTCAGCTGCCTACAAATAACTTTATGTTTTATGTTTCCCATGCTTGATCATGTTTTCTGCAATTTTTCTCCAGCTTCTTTTAAAGATGCAAGAACGCACTTGCGTGAGGATCATGCCCTTAGGACCGAGGGGAACCGATCTATTTGCCCAAGTAAAATTTCAGGCTATACTTTTTCTGTGTCAGAAATGGTTTTGTTAGGAGGATTTCTATTGTTCTACAAGTCCATTCTATGTGATGTTCCTATATTTATATTTAAGTTTTTTTTTTCTTTTGTTTATGATAAATCAATTAGTTCATTTTAGTAGGGTGGCTAAGCATGGATATCATTGCTGCAACCTTGGACCTTAAGCTTTGGTGTCAATTCTTGATATAAGCTGGAAAGGAATGAATCTTCTTGAAATGAAAACCAGTTTTTGAGCATTTTAACCATGTACCTGTTTGTTCTGTCATACATTCTTAAATCTAGAGAAGACTTTAAGAACTGTTTGATCATTTGTAGACATCTAAGTGCTTTAATGTTCTTGTTGTGTAATTATAACCATGTACATATGATGATGTTTGCAGATCCACCTTCTAAGGGATATCAGTTAAGACATAGGAGAGGAAAATCAGAAACTATGCGTGTTCAGTACATAAACACAAAGGAAGTGAGGTTTGGCTATTATATTTTTACGCGTGCAATGTTAGCCTAGAAGTAGAACCATTATGGTTCTTATTGGAATATACTGCTGCAATTGGTTTTATGTAGGGTGACAATAGGCAGTTGGAATGTTGCTGGAAGGCTTCCAGATGAAGAACTTGATATTGATGATTGGCTTTGTACAGATGAGCCAGCTGATATTTACATTCTTGGGTGAGTACTTCTCCATTTGTTGGTCCTATATCATTCTAAGTTTCTTCCTTGACATAATCCACCTGGGTATATGCTTTCAGTGGTTTGCTGCATCAGGTATCTTTCCTCCATTCTCCCCTGCCTCATTGAGTGCATGTCTGCGCATGCAAATCCACCTGCATGCATATGTCTGCCTCTATTTGTGGAATGCTAAGCTTCCTGGCAATAGAACATTAGTAGAATATGCATGCTTCACATATCACAAAATATTTTTCTTCTCTGCTAATCAGCAGCTACCAATGTTTTTGAAGAAATCTAATAGTGAGCATTTCATATTCATTGCCTTGCTGATAAGTGGAACAGAAAAGTCAGTGGAGTGAAAAGTAGTGAAAAAACTAACCTAAGAACAAAGAACTATGTATTGGTGTGTTTACTGGTAAGCCTGGTACAAGCTGGTTGCATGTTTTCACCCAGAAGTATTTATCAGCATCCTATCTAGTTTTAATTTCATTTTCTCTAGTACTCAGTATGCTTGGTTTTTCTTCTATGTTTTCTTGGTAAGTCATATATGATGTGTAAATATATGCATGCATTATGTTTGGCCTATTGTTTATTGAATTATGTCCAACAGTTTGCATATATTTGACATCTCGTTGTTTCTGTTTTCTGAATGGCTTATACCCCAAAAGTATTAGATGCAGGTGGGTGTGGGTTGCATGAGCCGAATTTCATCAAATTTCACCCTAGCTGAATCTTTATGTTAGATATGTCTATCTATCTACAATAGTTAGTACTGTAGTTATAAAGAAAGTTTTGGCTTCTGAGGAAGTTTTAATGTCAATTTGATTGGTACTAATGTATTGTTCAGTTTTCAAGAGGTTGTCCCTTTGAATGCTGGCAATGTACTGGGAGCAGAGGATTATGAGCCGATACCTAAATGGGAGGAAATCATTCGAAAAGCTCTGCACAAATCCTTGGAACCTGAAAGCAAACACATAAGCTACAGTGCCCCTCCTTCTCCGGTACAAAGGACTTCTTCTGTAGCTGATGTACTAGCAGATGAGATTAATGCTCAACCATTAGGCTTGCTGGGCAAGGAATATGTTGGAGCTTCTACTGGATGTCACTTTGAACAAGGTGAATTGACTAAAGTACTCAGTATTGGAAAGAATTTGCACTGGAAGAGAATAATCGATTGTGATAGTAGACTAGATTGGCCTGAACGTTCATTAGATGCAACCCCTCAAATTGTCTTCTCCAACTCCAAACTGCGGCGGGTACTAAGCAGTTCCGCAAGAATTGGCTTTACTCAGTTGGATAATCCTTTAATATTCAGTCCTCAAAATTTTGCCCTTAAAAGTGGTGGGTTGAAAAGATCACACCATAGCTTTGGGAACCTGGGGTCAATCTGGATGGAGCAGAAAGAGATGCCTGAAGTTTTTGACACTCTCTCTGATGTGTCTGACAGGTTTTTGGAAGATGAAGATGACACTTTTCAGGAATTACCAAATGAACAACCAAATAATGGAGTTACCAATGTTGGTGTGAAGTTACATCCTACATATGCGCGAATTGTCAGCAAGCAAATGGTAGGGATATATGTATCAATCTGGGTGCGTACGAAGTTGAGGAGACACGTTAACAATTTGAAAGTATCTCCAGTTGGGGTTGGTTTAATGGGCTATATGGGAAACAAGGTAATGCCAGCTTTTGATACGAGTATGCTGATATATTTTTGAATATGAATGTGCTGATATATTTTTTAATATGAATGTGCTTATATATTTTTGGCATTGATGCATGTGGGTTCATATTCTGAAGAAGTGTCATTATTTTCTATTTTTTCTATTCTGTGTACACCAGTCTAGAGTGAACTACATTGTGGTGCATCATGCTAATGTAGGGTGCTGTGTTTATTTCACTATGATGGTGAGCCACGTACTATGACTTCATTTGCTTTGGTTTCCAAATGAAATAAAAACAGTGCCCCTCAATGTATTGATGCACAATGTCGTTAACTGCAGGCTGGAGATTGCATTAATTGTAGAGGAGAGAACTTGTTAAAAAAGGATATGTGCTGATCAATATTGAATATTCTTGCCTTAATGTTATTGGCCATCTTCTTAATTCATGGTCGTTGAAGCAGGGATCAGTTTCCGTTAGCATGTCCCTTTTTCAATCACGAATGTGCTTTGTTTGTTCTCATCTGACCTCTGGTCAGAAGGAGGGGGCTGAGCAGAGGCGGAATTCAGATGTGTACGAAATTATAAGACGTACCCGTTTCTCATCTGTCTTCGATACAGATCAACCACAGACAATTCCATCTCATGAGTAAGCACAAAATTGGAATTTTAGTTTCTATTGATTTAGTTTATGTTGGTTGCTTTTTGTTTGTAAATCTAATCGGAGCACACATTCCTTTGCCGTAGACCCATCTCTTTATGGTTAATTTGATCTCATCTCTTATCAATACATCAGCTGGCAATTTGTAGACAGTACAATAGGATTACTGAAAGTTTTCTTAGTTGGGGCTTGTAGCTTCAATGGTAGAGAGCATTTACCCACACATCTTAGGGCAAGGTTCAAATACTCCTTCCCCCTTTGACCTTCCTCTTCAAGAAAAGAAAAATGGAGAGTTTACAGATATGAGGTACTGACGCTTAAAAAATGAATGTGGTTATTAGACATACAGTTATTGTGCTTGACACAGAAAATAGCAGAAAGAAGGGTGAAAATAGAAAGTCCTTTCTTTTTTTCTTTTCTTTTGTTTTTATCCTCTAGATACTAATTTAGAATATTATCAAGTTAGAAAATTATCCTCTAGTTAATTGTGAGAAATATTTACAGAAGTTAAGACTCAGAGGTGCTTCAGCTTGTCATGGTTGAGCTTGTCTACTAGTAATTTTAAGAGTGGGTCAACAGCTTATTATATTGACCTGAGCCAACTGCACAATTTTATTATTTTAAGGTTGAACTTTCTCTCTTATTCATATCTATAATTTGCCAACATGAACTATGATTTGATGTGATCGGGGGTGTTTCTGGAAACAGTCAGATTTTCTGGTTTGGGGACTTGAACTATCGTCTCAATATGTTGGACGCAGAGGTAAGGAAGCTCATTGCTCTGAAAGGGTGGGATGAACTTATCAAAAATGATCAGGTGAGATCATCATGCTCTTTGCACAACCTTTAGCTTTTGGCCCCAGTATGTGAAAATTTTATGCCTCTGAATTCATTTTACTAAGGCAAATAATACAGGAATTCTGTGTCCTAATCCAAACCTCAATGATACCTTATACAGCTAATTTTTGGATCTAAATTTGGTTCTAAGAGTCTGATCTACTTTTGATTAGAAATTTTTTTCCCCGTCAGGGAAAAGGACTATATGCTTTGACAATTTGGACCTTAGAGGCAAATTCTCTAAATGTTGGGCATGATACTCTTCTGAAGAAAACATGTTTCCCAATTTTTTAATCATACGGATTTTTTTTTTTTTTTTATGCACTTTTTAAATATTTTCTGTGATTCCTTACAAGTTACAACATTCTTCATGCAAAATTCCAGTCCTTTTTCTTCTTCTTTTTTTGTTTTTGTTTGGAAGTTCAAGAAACAGTAAAAATGTCCTGTAAATTGAACTAGTGCTTAATACGATTACTCAATGCACAGCTAATCAAAGAACTCCGCAATGGGCATGTATTTGAGGGATGGAAAGAGGGGGTGATAGACTTTCCACCCACCTACAAATATGAAATCAACTCTGATAGATATGTTGGCGAGAACCCAAAAGAAGGAGAGAAGAAGAGATCACCAGCATGGTGAGTACAATTTTGTGGGACCAACTGGATTAAAATTTTTCTTGAGAAGGGAAAGAATCACACTTTTGGCACACTGACCTTTTTCATCAAGCATACAAAAGTTCGTTTAGGATACTAGATCATGTTGAAATTGAATGGACATTGTATTGAACTTCCAAAATAGTTCCTTCTTTTTTCCTTTTGTTGGGGAGGGGGGAATTGTGTAGGCCTCACCATTGAATAATCTCCAGCTTCATGACTGTTAGTACTCTTTTCAACATATGAGTTAAGTTATAACCATGAATCAGGTAATTGCTGACTAATTCCTATAAATGTACTTGGTGTACTGTAACAGGTGTGATCGTATACTCTGGCTAGGAAAAGGCATCAAACAACTTTCTTACCAGCGATCAGAAATAAGGTTTTCAGATCATCGACCAGTTAGTTCAACCTTCATGGTTGAAGTTGAAGTCCTAGATCATCGGAAGCTGCAAAGAGCTCTCAATTACACTACTGCAGCAGTACATCCTGAAATTTTCCTTGATGAAGATGGGGATTTTTAACCTTACTTAGCAGAGACCAGGTAACAATCCTGAGAATCTTTTGTTTTTGTTTGGTTTGTGTTTCTTTTTGGAGGGCAAAATAATACCTTGTTTATACAATCAGGAGGAAACAATTAAGAATTGCCTATGAATGTGATATACACAGGAAAAACTTAATGTTTGTTGGTGGCACTTATGAGATTTAGCCATGAAAACAGTCTGATTTACTTCCTATCTATATCCAGTGAAAATTCTGCTTATTTTTCCACATTTTCCACAATATTAAACGCTATAAATAAATTATGTTAATTCCCAACACTGAAAATTTCAAATTCTATCTAAGTTATTGAGAAACACACATTTTATAGATTTTCTTGTATGGCCAACAAAGTTCATTGAGTATTTGGAAAGTCTTTCAACTGCTTAAGATATGCAGGAATGATCACACCATAGTTCATAAAAGAGAAGAAGAAACCACCGAGTTTCCCCAATGTTAGCTTGTTAACCTATTTCATATTACTTTTCAAGTGATTATCTCTCCTGATAACATCAGACACATGGTTATCATTTTCATGGATATCAAGGCAATACCTGTTTTTTTGTGCAAACCTCTAAAAGAGCTCCCTACCTGTGATACAAGTTTTAGCTCTTAATCCAATGGTTTTTGTAAACCTCTAAAAGAGTATTCAATCGTTCACATTTTCCTGTCACTCTACATGATTACATTATTAGACAATCATTTCACCTTTTCCTCTTTTAACTCTTTGAAGTTTCCAAAATCATGGCATGCTATCGGCTAGAAGATAAAAACAGAAAAATGCCTACTTAATAGTCAACCATAATCTGACATGTGCCCTTTTTTTTCCCCCCAAATGCAATTCCTTCTCTTAAGTCAATACGTGTCAAATTGTGGTTGGTTTGTAAGGAGGACTTCTTGCAAGGAGCAACATTTTTCAAAAAAACTCTTGCTGTGTTCGAGTACTTCTTTACAGTAGGTTCCTGTGAAGACTTTAATATGAAGTGTTATATTCAGAATTTTGTGGCCTTCCTGTTTACTATTGCTGCAGCTCTGTGATAATTCACTGTTGATTATTTTGTACTTTAAACAACATAATGATATGTTTCTGTTGCATGCATATAGACTATTGGAACATGAAGTTCATGAATTTACCTTTCAACTTTCAAGCAGGGAATTGCGGATCACACTCACAAGCCTGAAACGTTGGTATCTTTTTTGGCCAATGGGATTGAACTGCGGCCTTCAAGTACCATTACTGTCATACCAATATGCAAAGTAACAGCTAGGATAAGAAAAAATTTAGATATATTATACAAGTCAGGTATGAATGTATATATCAAAGGAAAGGAAAAAAGAAAAAGGTATTTCTTTCCTTCAGATCTCAAACTAAATACTTGTGCTTTTTGTTGGGTTCTCTAGATCTGGGAATAATGGTTGTGTATCTTTATGTGGAACTTTTGGGTTGTGTCTGTGGGACAGAAAAAGAATCATCTTACAGTTGAATAGAACATCGAATGTGTATAATATATAGAACATGTTGCATTGTATCCTTTCACTTCGGATGTGTATCTTGGCGTTGTACGAATGAAGTAATAAGATTGAATGATTGATCAAAATTTGGGTTCCGTGGCTTAGAGAAAACAGAAAGAAAAAACAAGGAAAAAGAAATGGGTTTTTTTTTTTTTTTTTTTACATTCAGTCAATGTAACAATACTACTTTGAGTACTTTCTGGTGGCTGGTTTACAGTTGGTCTTTTCAACATGAGTGCTGCTATTTGCACACCCTGTTTTTTCTTTTTGCACACCCTTTTGTAAAAAAAAAATCAAAACTAAAAAAAAAAGACACACTTACCCCTCACCCAACACACCCTAACTCAATTTTTTCTCTTTTGCACACCCCATCAACAAACAAAAAAAAACACACACACCCCCTTCATCTCCCTCACCCGACCACACCCACCGGCCACCCACGCAGCACCCACCTCCTCCCTCCCCTCCACCAAGCCCAGCCCCGTCGCACCCTCCCTCCAGCCCCGACCCAGCCCACCTCCTTCCCATCCATGCACCCAGCCCGACCTCCTCCCTCCCCTCCACCAAGCCCCAGCCCGACCACCTCATTCCCCTCCACCCAGCCCGACTTCCTCCCTCCCCTCCACCCAGCCCCGGCCCCACCGTGCGCCCATCCCTACTGAAAGTTTAATTTAGGTGATCTATTCACTTNAGAGAGAGAGAGAGAGAGAGAGCGCTGCGCGCGGTGGCTGGAGGGCTGGGGTGGTCGGGGCTGGTGCATGGTGGTGGGCACGGGGGAGATGGGGATGGGGTGTGTGAGTTTTGGGTGTGTGTGTTTTTTTTTTCTGTTTAGGGAGGGTGTGCAAAAAGAAAAATGGATGGGGGTGTGTGGGTGAGGGAAGGGCCAAATGGTCTTTTCCCTTGAGTTTTTTTTTTTTTTTTCAAAAAAGGGTGTGCAAAGAGAAATTTAGGGTGTGCAAATAGCAGCACTCTTCAACATTTACCACTTGCTAATAGATGGGCTTAAACTTAATTGGACCCATATATACAATTGGGCAAGGCCCATTTGAGATCGGCCATGAGCCCCTGGTAGTCTTTGATCATCCTTATGACAAGTTGCTTTGCTAAGTATTATATATGAAAAGGCAGTTAGGTAGGAGTAGTTGCATCAACTTCGATCAAAATCTCAAAAAGGAATGTCTTTATACTAAGTTGGTATGAAAACATGGAAAGAAACATTCTTAAGCAAGTAAAATAAAACGTCACTGTAAGACTAATGTATACATAGAGGTCGATGCTGTCCCAGATAATCCTAATATCAAATCAAGGCTGTTCTTTCATGCACTATTATTTTCCATAATATATGGAGCAGATGGGGAGGGTATACTTGATTTTAGTAGCAGCATTGGTTTTGCATGGCCCTGGAACTTTGGCTGGTGATGATGATGGTGCTCTTGTTCTTGAGTATTACAAAGAAAAGTGCCCCTTGGCAGAAGAGATTGTGAGGCGTAATGTTGAGATTGCAGTGGTTAAAGACCCTCGAATGGCTGCTTCACTCCTTCGATTGCATTTTCACGATTGCTTTGTTATGGTTACTCTTCTCTCTCTCTCTCTCTCTCTCTCTCTCTCTCTCTCTCTCTCTCCCACTCTTTCTCCTTCGCTCGTGCACACAAACACACACGATGCCAAATTAATGTGGATCGACTTGGGTTTTGAAAGTCTGTCAAGGTTAATGCACACAGAGAAAAATAATAATCTTGTGAGACGGTCATACCATATCATCATTTATACTAATGTAATGCATCCAACAACTTAAAGAAATCCATTTGTTAATATTTTATAGGAAACACACTATATCGGTATGATCTACATAAGTTTTTCTTGCAGAGATGTAGACTGAGCAATATCATGCAACTCATGATACTTGCTTGTTATATTCTTAGGAGCATTACTCTCCCAATTAAAAAATTGAGCAAAACTTAGTCTTCAAATAACAATTTCAACTCTAAGATTGTTCGCTCCAACTGCTAGATTTGTGTAAATTTACCAATATTGTTCTGCATTGACTCCACTCTAGAATAATTGATTTATTTATTTTTGTTAATCTAGTTTCTGTTTCTTCAATTCTTGTGTGGAGTTAGGGTTGCGATGCATCTGTTCTTTTAGATAGCTATGGAGGCATAGTGAGTGAAAAGCAAGCTGGCCCCAACCTGAATTCTTTACGCGGATTTGAAGTCATTGATGAGATCAAATATCTCCTGGAAGAGGCTTGTCCAGGAACAGTTTCATGTGCTGATGTTCTAGCCTTGGCTGCTCGAGATTCTGTAGCATTGGTACATTTCTCTTTAAATTTTTCTTCCAAGTAATTCTTTAAAATTGGCATAGAGTACGAGCCAATTTCATAGTTCACATAATATTTCAATGTTAAAATTAGTCAATATGTACTATATATGGAGACTAATTAAGGCTAAAATAAATGACTTCTTGCGAGTCACATGGCTTGGATGACTAAGGTTGAAGAAAACCTTTATTGTGCAGTAATGAACTAATGATACAAACACATTGGTAATTTTACAAATTGAATTTTAATTCCTTGTAACATTTCTTTCCCTTTTTTTTTTTTTTCCCCTTTTCATGAAAATTAGAGAGGTGGGCCTAGCTGGAATGTCTTGCTAGGCAGGAGAGACTCACTGGAAGCAAGCTTCAGTGGTGCCAATCAGTTCATCCCTGCTCCAAATTCCTCTCTAGAAACTCTCATTGCAAAATTCAAGCAACAGGGCCTTGATGTAGGAGACTTGGTTGCCTTATCAGGTAAAACATTCTATATTATACAAGTGCCTAATTCTAAGCTTAAGTGTATTTCTCTAAAACAACCTCTGAATTTTTCTTCAAGACTTGTAATCTTTAAAGAGAAAGGGTTGAGTATTTGCAATCTTCAAGGTCTTCTGAATAAATATGGAGATGCTTTCTGTCTCCACCATTGTTTTGTCGTTTTTAACCCTTCACGGGTTTTTACATTCCAAATCAAAATGCATTTGGTGCATTATTGGTTTTCATGGACTCCATGTAAATCGAGGGTCACTCCATGCATGTTTGGCATGCAAAGAGGTCATCCAATCTCCTAGTGAAAATGGAAAACTTGAATGAAGTGAAATAAAATTTTGCATCCACTTTCAAATATTGTCTAAATTGTCTTGTGTCTAAATGTGGAAAATACGATTCCACTTTTGTTCTTTTGACTTTTTGTGGATTTTCAATTGGTAGCCAAGCAAAGATTAATGATGGTTTAATTTTTTTGCAAAGTTGCATTCTTTTCTTTTTGCTTTCTTTTCATACTTCTTTTTCCGCTTTTGTTTTCTTTTTTAAAATGCCATACACATATATAGATGATTTTGGAATCAAATACATGCATTTAAACATTTTTGTTTCCTCAAGATTTAAAGGGAATTGTAGAATTCCCACTTTAATTCCCATCATTTTCTTGCAACCAACAGATTTTTTTTGTTTAATCAAGTTTTGTAACCCTACGTCAATGAAATGACTATTAAATGCTAGCATTTACAAGCTAGGGTTGGTAAGCTTGCAGGAAGCCACACAATGGGAAAGGCAAGATGTTTAAGCTTCAGGCAGAGGGTGTATGATGTGAACTTCAAAGGAGAATATGATAAATACAAGAGATATACAACCTTTGAAAGAATCTTACGGTCCATATGCCCAAAATCCGGGAGGGATAACGATTTAGCACCACTCGATCTTATGACACCAGCCAGATTTGACAACCATTATTACCTTAACATACTCCAAGGGAAAGGTTTGCTGGGGTCTGATGGTGTGTTGGTCACACAAGACGATGAAGGGGAGATACTAAAGCAGGTGTGGGCTTATGCCTTTGATGAGAAACTTTTCTTTGCTTCATTTGTGAACTCAATGATCAAGATGGGAAACATCAATACAATCACTGGAAACCAAGGAGAGATCAGGAGGAAATGTAGGTTTGTCAACACCTAGCTAGCTAGGTAGAGCATGTATGGAACTCAAAGTTTCAGTTTAATTAATTAGGAGCCATGCATTGAGCCTCTTATTTATGTATTATACATATGCTTTAGAAATTACTGATAGCATGTTGTTCCTATAATTAAATTGCCTATAAATGAGAATGACTACTGACTAGCACATTGTGACTTCTTGAGGCCGATTCTCATAAATTGGCCTCAAAGCAGTGAAGAGCTAATTAGCGAACATTGAATTAATATGACATTTCACTATGGGTCAAAAAGAACAACAAATGAATTCGTCACACTGTTTGACATTGAACACAAGCACAAGTAGTCAAGTGCCATTCAAGTTTTGGGCGCCTACACATATGATTGTGCCCACCATTTTTGCCCGTGTATACTGACTGTTATACCCATCATGTTAGTGTATGCATTGTTGAGAGAAAGATCCCATTTTAAAAATGTGAGGTCTTGCATATATAGTAGCTTATAAGGGATTTGAGCTACTATTCCCATTGCTAATTGATTTTGGGATAGATCCCTAAATTACTTCATACTATCAAAATAGGTTATCCACATGTTAGGCTAAACGGTTACACGTGCTCCCATGTCACCCGATACAAATTGTTCACCCTCCCATTGCCAATTGGTAGATGCAAAGATTACTTCATAACTACTATGCTGACTATTCCTTACGAGCAGTAAGATCAAAACCAATCACAACCTCAAATATTACTGCCGTTGTGATTCGTGCTTATATTTGTCTGTGGGCGTAGAAAAGTAGCTAAGCATCTTGGTTCTTCTTCTTCTCAACCAAAACGGAAAATATATACTTTCCCAACAATTTTTCCAACTTTTTTCTCATCTCTATCACACAAGGTTCTATAATTCATCCATGTAAGCTTCATACCAAGTAAGAAGATCCAATGCCGTCGAAAACAGAACAAGCAAATAGGTCCATATTTATAAAATAGCATCCATCAAGTTCACCAAAGATAGACATTAGAATGTTTGTCTGGATGAATTTCAGTTCATAGTGTAGAGATTGAACTTGAGCGAGTTTCCAATATTTTACACAAACCCCTTTGGATGCTTCGATTTATTGCCATTGAAATATTGAATGATAAGTCTGAAACTTTTCTTTGCTTCATTTGTAAAGTCAATATATATGATCAAACATCAATACAATCACTGGAAACCAAGGAGAGAGATCATGAAGAATTGAAGGTTGGTGACAAGTCCCACATCGAAAAGGAGAAAGAGGAGGCATGTGTAAGTGATGGTACATAAGAGAGATGTGTGGTTTGGTAAAACTTACTTACCTGGATGGGGTCAATGGGCGGTCAAGAAGGCCCATGGCCTAGGTTGGTGACCTCCATTGCACTTTGAGAGGGGCGCTCGCCTAAGGTCTACCCAAGTGGTAGAGCCTACATCACTATTTGTTGCAGTGAGGGCCTGCGTTCGCGCGGCCCTCGTCCCAAACCATAGTTCAAATTTCTTCTACTTGCTTGGGTATATATATATATAGAAGCTATTTGTTTCATTAATTCCTTCAATTTCTTGTTTTCTTTTGGTTAGTCATCACTGAGAAATCAACATGCAACATTGCAACCTGGTGTTTCTTGGTATATTCCTGATGTATTATTTTTTAAGTTAAGAAGTTGGTTTGTTCTTTTCTATTTTGGGAATGCTATATATATATATATATATCTTTGAATTTTGAAACGGGTATCTTACTCATAGTTTTCATTATGATTTATTAATATTATTATAATGGTAAATCCAATGAATGAGAGTAAGAGACTCGCTTGTTTTTTTGAAAATGCAAACCGTTGTTGGGTTTTCGATACTCCAAAAAAAAAAAAAAAAGAGGAATCTAATTTGGTAAAAATTAAAGTAATCACATAACAAAAACCGGTTCAATTAGGAGACCTAAAACATTAACTATTCTCCAGAACGTACAGAACCCCTAGGAAGCAGAATATATATAAACCGACCCTGTAATTATATCAACATTCCTACGATCCTATCATACATTGCATGTTAAGAAGGACCTCTATCTGCAGGTCACTCTATACGTTGCATTTATTGCATGTTGGGCCGGCTGTCCTTGGACTTAAGGTTTCTAGTATTTTTGGCTTGCAAATTAAATCACCTTTAATAAAAAGCCAAAGAAGAATTGATTGTATGTTTAAAAATGTTAAGCATGCTGGTTTTCCTAATATTAAAAGTTTTTTTGAGACCTGAATTAAAGTTTTTGTTTTGTAACCTTTTGACCTCTCCGTTAATAATTTACAATTTTGACTCTCCATGCATTGTGGTTAAAATAATAGTCGAGACACTGGTGGAGACTATCTACATACAACCACTAGCTCGACCATAATTTAAATAAGTGGTAATTTAGTCATTTTACATTCAAAAGAGTTAAATTTGTAATTCTTTTGACCGGAATGTTAACAAGCAAGGCTTGAAAAGGAATCATTTAATGAAAATTTATATGAATCAATATTAATGTTTATATTAAAGAAAGAAAATACAGTAAATTTATTTTAAAATCCATTTTACAGTCTTTAATGATAACTAAACTCACCTAAAATGTTGCAATGACAAATAGACCCATTTTTAAGTTATAACACGAGTGAATGTGACTTTGTAAGCTTCAATTGTGTGTTTTATATTGGTTTCATTAGTTTTTAATATATATGTGTAAGAAAAGATATAAGGTATATCTATAAGTATTATTTGTATGTAGTTCAAATAGTTATTGTTGCACAATAATAATTGCCGATCACTTGGTGAACAGTACCGAACACTCAAAACTGTTCAGCGAGTGCTCGGTGAGTTTCATATAGCGCGCATTTCATTAAAGTAGACCAAGCTGAGATTTATTGTAGTGTTTGGGCTGGGTTATCAACCTTATTTTTCAAGTAGACTTAAAATAAAAAAAATTTAAAAAAAACCACCCTATAAAATAAGGTAATTACAAACTATCACTTCGATGATTTGCCCCACCCTTGACCTTGATCTCTTTATTCAATCTCTTTACTTTTTTCACTCTACGTTTTATTCAATCTATAATATTTTATTTAGGCCGACGTTTGGTAGTGTACGAGAAAGAAGAGATAGAATGGCAGAGAAAATATGCTTAATTATGTTAATCCAATGGGTCACATGCAATTAATTAAATATTTGAGTAGCTAGAGTTGACAAATAGCTTTGGGTCGCTGGTACGTTATTAGGTAATTAGTATTGTTAACAACTAGTTGTACGTACAGTGATACTCCTTCTGTGTTTGCCGGCCAGTTTGTTAATCCAATGGGTCACAGATAATCAAACATTTGAGTATAGTTGACAAAATAGTTGTGCATGATATATGAGTATAAATTCACAGAATGATTATTCTGCTTACATTCTTACAACAAACTTTATAATTATTAAGGAGAGCATCTCAATGTGGACACCGTTCTTGTAACAAACAGAGTTAAGGATAGAAAATCAATACCTGATATAGAACTTGTCCGCACCACATAATTAATTTTCCATTATTGAGATATTAAAATTCACAACATAATTTTCCATTATTGTTGAAACCATGGGGTTGTCCTCTTACTTGGGCACAGCTCTGAGAGGCTGAGCCATCTGTAAGGTGAGCCCAAATTTCTCCTCCATGTTGATAGTCTCTGGCAAAACCCCATCTTCAAGCTTCCAATCAAAGGAGTTAAGAAGCGACCCCAACATCAACTGTAACATTCGCATTGCCAATGGCAATCCAGGACATATTCTCCTTCCACTACCAAATGGGATAAGCTCAAAGTTCCTACCCAAAACATCAATTTGATCTAATCCCAAGAACCTCTCCGGCATAAATGAGGTTGGCTTGTCCCAAATGCTGGGGTCTCTGCCAATGGCCCATGCGTTCACTAGCACTTGTGCACCCTTTGGGACTGCATAACCCCCGATTTCTACGTCTGCTTCGGCTTTGTGGGGGAGTAGCAATGGAACTGTTGGGTGCAACCGGAAGATTTCTTTGATTATATATTGCTTGTAAGTAAGGGAGTCGAGTAATGTCGGATTCCTCGACTTGTTTTCCTCTTCCAATGATTTGCTCCATCTCGGCTTGAGCTTTTGACAGACTTTGCGGGTGTCGTAGTAGTTCAGCCATTGCCCATTCCAATGTGGTTGCAGTTGTATCTGCCCCAGCAGCAAATAGATCCTATATATTGCATGCACAATTAATTGGCTATTAATTTGTTTCTCTTTCTACTCATAACGATCACAATAAACTCAAGTAGGTTCCTATTATCAAACAAGTTGATCAAGAAATTAAAGAAAAAGTCGGGATTAACCAGAAACAAATGTTCAATTTCGGTCTTGTCCATATCCTCATTCTCCTCAGAAATGTTTAAAAGAGTATCCAGCATATCATTATTAGTGACATAATCATCCTTTTTTCTTGATTCCAACCTTTGGATGATGAATTGGCCAAAGAGATCCATCATTTTCCGGAAATGATTGGTCATGCGCCGCCTTATGCCTTGAGGGTCAATCTTCCTAAGCACAGGAAAGAAGTCGGCCAGGTTTGGTTTGGCAGCCTCTTCCATGATACCCCACACCACCTCCTTGAACTCTCTCGCCGTCTCACTACTCGTGTCTGCCAAATCCACAGAGAAGACAGTACGCGATAACAGATTCAGCGTAGTTTTGAAAGCAGCTTTTCCAATATCTACTGCTTTACCCGCTACCATACTGTTATGTACATCGTTGAGCAGCTCTTGAACTTTTATGCGCCGGAGGCCTTGGTTGGCATCAAGAATCTTAGTGGCAAACAATTGTACGTGACTTGCAAATTCGGCGGAGGTTTCTCCATCTATCTTAAATAGGTACCCAAGAGATGCCGTACTCGCCATGTTTGGCGGCTTGGACTGCGTCTGGGACGGTTCGGTAGCACAAGGACTGGTCGTGGGTTCGGAGGATTTGTTTGGCCATGGTTGGCGAAGAAATTGAAGGAATTAAGGAAACAAATAGCATGCATATATACCCGAGCAAGTAGAAGAATTTTGAACTATGGTTTGGGACGAGGGCCGCGCGAACGCAGGCCCTCACAGCAACAAATAATGATGTAGGCTCTACCACTTGGGTAGACCTTAGGCATGCGCCCCTCTCAAAGTGCAATGGAGGTCACCAACCTAGGCCATGGGCCTTCTTGATCGCCCATTCACCCCATCCAGGTAAGTAAGTTTCACCAATCCACACATCTCTCTTATGTACTATCACTTCAACATGCCTCCTATTACTCCTTTTCGATGTGGGACTTGTATATCACCAACCTACAATTCTTCATGATCTCTCTCCTTGGTTTCCAGTGATTGTATTGATGTTTGATCATATATATTGACTTTACAAATGAGGCAAAGAAAAGTTTCTCAATTAACAGAGGCATAAGCCCACACCTGCTTTGGTATCTCTCCTTCATGATCTTCGGTGATCAACACACCGTCAGAACCAAGCAAACCTTTCCGTTGGAGTATGTTAAGCTAATAATATATGGTTGTCAAATCTGGCTGGTGTCAAAAGATCAAGTGGTGCTAAATCGTTGTCCCTCCCAGATTGTGGGCATATAAGCCGTAAGATCCTTCGAAAGGTTGTATATCTCTTGTATTTATCATATTCTCCTTTGAAGCTAGTTTACAGCATACACCCTCTGCTTGAAGCTAAACATATTGCCTTTCCCCATTGTGTGGTTTCCTGCACGCTTACCAACCATTGTAAATGCTAGCATTAATTTAATAGCCATTTCATTGAAGAAGGAATATATATACATAATAAACTTGATTTAAAAAAATAAAAAATAAAAATCTGTTTGGTACGTTTGCAAGAAAATGATGGGAATTAAAGTTGGAATTCTATGATTCCCTTAAAACGCATGTATTTGATTCCACAATCAACTTTATATATATATATGTGTGTGTGTGTGTGTGTGTGGCATCTAAAAAAAGAAAGAAAAAAGCCGAAAATGGTGTATGATCAAAGAACAAAAAAAGATAAAGATGCAACTTGCAAAATATTCAGCCATCATGAAGTTTCACATTTGTACTCTGAAGATTGGATGGCCTCTTTGCATGCCAGACATGAAGTGACCCTCTACATCTCCATGAAAACCACAATTACAATGTTATTTTTGGGATATACGGCAAGGGAAAGAACACAGGTAGGTCTAACCTACCCCAATCACATAGCTCGATCTCCCGAGTCTCCCCGCTTTACATTGTTCAGCCAGTGCCGTCTTGCCTTCAAGCCTTAGCATCAGGAGTTGATTGATCGTAATTCGATTAAACATACTGATCTTTATCTTGGACAAACAAGTGATTTGATTATGTGAGGGTGTGTTTTAACATATTTTAGGAGATTTTCTTTTTATCTATTTGGAGGATGGGGGATCGAATTTGGATGCAAGGGGCAATTATGTGGCCCTTAATTGGGCTATCCCATCAACTGCACATATTTTAAGAGATTCGTTGGTTTATAATTGAAGATTGATAGTTTATTGTCAAAGGCTTGTATTTGTTTGTTGGATTTTTTTTTTTTTTTTGGCACAGTTGCAATTGCACAATTTGCACCAGATTTTTTGTTAGTGTTCAAAGGCGCTCAATATTGAATCTGAATTTGACAAGTTAAACTTCAAACTCCTTGTCCATTTCAGTGTTTTTGAAAGTTGTGAGACCCTTTTAGGGCTCAGGAGCCAATAATGGCAAGCTAGCTCATTAGAGTTGCACTGACATACATTACTACCAACAACAAGTGAGTTATATACAACCTCTTACGATCCCTCTCCGTGGGGTATTAGCCACCGAAATTCAAATGTTAAATGGACAGCGAGGAACAACAAACTAATGATTGCATTACACAAAAAGCATATATGAACAAACACATCAAAAGATTCAAAACATTACAGATAACCAGATTTGCCTACTCAAAAAGCCAATAAGATCAATTCAATCAAAAGGCTTTTATCACAAGACCATCCATGAAATTGAAGCCAAACCCTACCCAATGTTTAGAGAGGCCTTCACCACCATGCCACAGCAAAACAGACCATCTTACAAAGGCAATAAAAGCGTCCAAAGGTTTGGGCTTTTCCCTATTCATACACGGGTTATGGATCTTTAGCAAAGGAAAAGGACCTAGAAGTTAGGTTCAACCATAATTTGAAGGGAACAATTTCAACCATTTCATCCAAGGAATGAAACAAATAGCATGCATATATATCAAAGCAACTGAAGAATTTTGAACTATGGTTTGGGACGAGGGCCGCGCGAACGCAGGCCCTCACTGCAATAAATAATGATGTAGGCTCTACCACTTGGGTAGACCTTAGGCGAACGCCCCTCTCAAAGTGCAATGGAGGTCATCAACCTAGGCCATGGGCCTTCTTGAACGCCCATTGACCCCATCCAGGTAAGTATGTTTCATTGAACCACACATCTCTCTTATTTACCATCACTTAAACATGTCTCCTCTTACTCCTTTACGATGTGGGATTTTTTACACATCATCCTTCTACCACTCTTACAACGAAAAATTATAGGGTTGTCCTATAATTGATAATTATTGAGCTTCAAAAGCCATTGAGATTAAAAATCACAATATATTTAATTGTAGAAACCAATGGGGTTGTCCTGTGACTTGGGCGCAGGTCTCGATCATAGGCTGAGCCATGTGTAGTAGCTCAGCCATTGCCCATTCCAATGTGGGCTAGAGTAATAAAAATATGGCACCCCCTCAAATAAAAACTTAAAACAGAAAATTAACATTTTGGCAAGCAAATATATTGATCATGAGCCAAATGATGAAAAAGTCACAAGAAAATTCGCATCAAAATTGTGAATTGGAGCTTCTCTCACAGCTAGCAACAATATTTTGGCATCTCAACGGAACCTCCTCTAATTGCCAATATCAATTTTTGCCATTCAATTGTGTTGTAGTTTCTTGTTGGGTTTCAGCCCCTATCGTAACCAACAAAAAAAAAATGGATACCTGCTTGATTTCCACACTAGAAGAGGTAGCACAATTATAAAGATGGATAGGAGTGTTTGTAAATTCGAAACCAATAATAGCTAGATTGATATATATTACATTGGACTGAATTGAATAATCGATCTTTTAGTGAAGGATAAACAATATTGAACCATACAAATATTACCATCAAGTCAAATGCAAGAACAAATTTTAATAGAATATTTATCTGTGAAATGAACATTAAATGCTAAGGATCGAAGGTTTAGAGATTACTCATTGTTTCTATATATAGTTTCAAATGCTTACAAGATCAGTGACAGCAACACATAGAGAAGAAATGAGGTAGTTGACCCACACGTACAAATTCAAAAATCTTCTATTACGTTGTAGTTGCTTGACCCTATTGGTTGTATTCCTTTAGGTTAGGGAAATCACAAACTGTTTGATTAAAAGCCTCAAAGTCAGAGACAACTCCAACTAACCTCATTGGCTGTATTCTTACACAAGACCAAATTAATAAACATAAAACCAACTATATTCAATTGGATTTAATTAGAATTTTTAAGAGAAAATCTATCATCCAATCCAAATACGTCGATACTTGAATTTATAGCTTTAATCCAATCAAATCTGTCATAAAAACCCAATTAAAATTGGATTGGATTGAGCAAAATAGATTAGAGTTTGAATGCCCCCTAAGGAGCATTCCCCACATAAGTTTTTCTTGAAATTTTGAAAATGACATCTATTATGGTGGAATTTTAACTCATAATTTATGACTTCCAAATTCTACATATTTTTCCACACTAAGTGAAATCCAACAAGGAAATTGGAGATTGTCATTTTCCAAAATCTGACTTTAAGTGAAATCCAAACTTTTATTCCCGCATCCAAATGCACCATTAGAGCCTCTTCAAACAAAAGTGGGGCCACTACACCAATATACCTAAAACTTATAAATTGCATTGGTTATAAAAAAGGGTGGGGCTGCGTACCACCCTAAACCACTTAGTTGACCACCCTTTCATTTTTTTGCCAATTTTTGCCTATTTTATCCCTGCATTAAAAAGAAGAAGCAAAAATCAGTTTTTTCATAAATGGGCGGCCACCATCCCCATCGCCACCCTGATCCATTTTCTCTCTCTTTGCGTTCTCTCTCTCTTCTCTCTCTCTCTGCCTCCCTCCCTCACCAAACCACCATGAGTGGCCGACGTTAGGGGTCGGCAATGGGCCGGGGCGGCCCAAATAGGCCCAAAGCATGTTTAGACACATATATATGTTCAAAAAAAATATAGCATTTTGGCTATGTTGTGATTTGAACATGAGACCTCACATAACAAACTTCAACTCTCAACCAACTGAGCTGACTAGTTTATTTGTCAAGTTTGTGAATCATAACATATTTAATAGCTCTTTCGTTTGTTTACTTCAATAAATTATTAATATGCTTATTAAGTTATTCTATAATACTATTATGTTAGTAATAGTGTAATACCATAAATAATAAACTTTTAAAATTATATACAACATTACAACTATAATAAAACATAAATGTACATATGTTTTATTATATATTTTATTACATATTTTTATAAACAAACGATGCAATTGTGTTGTCAACGATCCGAACCGTTCAAATTTTAGTTCCTCACTCAAAGATAATTCGTGCAAAAAATTAGCTTAATCGGAGATGTAAAAGTCACATAATGGTGGTCGAATTAATGAACGATCGTGGTTTTTCTAATGATGATCGAATGGGTAGATGAATGTCGATTTAGCCGATTTTTTGTACGGATGATCTTTGACTATGAACATAGAAAATGAACGGGTCAAATTGTTGAAATCACGTTGTGGTCTTCATAATTATGGAAACAACAAGGTTTCAACGGGAAAGTTATTAGAATTATACTCTTCAAGTGTATTTATATGTAGAAGTTCACATATCGATCGTGTTTTCAACGATCCGAACCGTTCAAGTTTTAGTTCCCCACTCAAAGAGAATTCTTGCAAAAAATTAGCTTAATCGGAGATGTAAAAGTGACGTAACGGTGGTCGAATTAATGAACGATCGTGGTTTTTCTAATGATAATCGAATGGGTAGATGAATTCCGATATAGCCAATTTTTTGTAAGAATGATCTTTGACTATTAACATAAAAAATGAACGGCTAAGATTGTTAAAATCACGTTGTGGTTTTCACAAGTATGAAAACGACAATGTTTCAACCGGAAAGTTATTAGAATTATATTCTTCAACTCTTCAAGTGTATTTATATGTTGAAGCTCACATCTCGATCGTGTTTCCAAGTTTCCAATGATCCGAACCGTTCCATTTTTATTTTTTCACTCAAAGATCATCCCTGCAAAAAATTAGTTCAATCGGAAATGTAGAAATTAGATAATGGTGGTCCAACTTATGAACGATCGTGGTTTTTCTAATGATAATCGAATGGGTAGATGAGTTCTGATTTTGCTGATTTTTTGTAAGGATGATCTTTGACTATGAATATAGAAAATGAACGGCTCAGATTGTTGAAATCACGTTGTAGTCTTCACAATTATGAAAACAATAAGGTTTCAACGAGAAAGTTATTAGAATTATACTCTTCAACTCTTCAAGTGTATTTATATGTAGAAGCTCACATATCGATCGTGTTTTCAACGATCCGAACCTTTCAAGTTTTAGTTCCCCACTCAAAGATAATCCTTACAAAAAATTAGCCAATCAAAGATGTAAAAGTGACGTAACGATGGTCGAATTAATGAATGATCATGGTTTTTCTAATGATAATCGAATGGGTAAATGAATTCCGATTTGGCCGATTTTTTGTAAGGATGATCTTTGACTATCAACATATAAAATGAACGGTTCAAATTGTTAAATTAATGAACAATCATGGTTTAATAACTTTAATTATAGTTGTATTATAAAAGTTGTATATACACATATACATTTATGTTTTATTATAGTTGTAAATTTGTAATGTTGTATATAATTTTCAAAGTTTATTATTTATGGTATTACATAGTATAGTTTACACTTTACACTATTACTATTTACTAACATTATAGAATTATATAATAACTTAATAAGCATATTAATAATTTATTAGAGTAAACAAATGAAAAACCTATTAAATATGTTATGATTCACAAATTAGACAAATAAACTAGTCAGCTCAGTTGGTTGAGAGTTGAAATTTGTTCTATGAGGTCTCAAGTTCAATTCATAACATAGCCAAAATCTTTTTTTTTTTTTTTATTGAAGATATTAAATGGGCTTTGGGCTTTGGGCTTCGGGCCGGGCTTTGGGCGGGCCTAAGCGGGCCGGGCTTTGGGCGGGCCGTGGGCTTCAAGGGGATGGCCCAAGCCCAACCTAAGAAATTTTCGGGCCGGGCTGGGCTGGCCCAAATGTCCGGCCAAATCGGGCTTCGGGCCCAATGGGCCGGGCGGGCTTCGGGTGGGCTTTGGGCCTTGGGCTATTTGGTGAGCCCTAGCCGACGTGACCCCCGATCTGGAGGTCTATGGAGTTGCGCCGGCCTCTCATGGTGGTTTGGTGAGGGAAGGAGTCAGAGAGAAGAGTTTGAGTAAGCAGAGAGAGAGAGAGAGAAGAAGAAGGATCAGGGTGGCGGTGGGGATGGTGGCCGGCCATTTCTAGAAAAACTGATTTTTGCTTCTTTTTTTTTAATACAGGGGTAAAACAGGCAAAAAAAATGGGAGGGCGGTAAACTAAGTGGTTTAGGGTGCTGCACATAGCCGAACTCTATAAAAAAGGGGGAGGTTATGTAGACCACTCAAAAATGCTGAATTGACCACCCTCTTTTTTTATTTTACAAATATTCCTAATATACCCTTAAAAAAAAACCACAAAACCCCATCCCTCCCACCCACCCGCCGGACCAGTCACTCTCTCTCTCTTCGGTGTGTCGTCGTCCGGCGATCAATAGCGACGAGACCACCACCAGTCAACTCGCTTGCCTCTCCGCTCTCTCCCCATAGTAGCCTTCAAACCAGGAAAGCCCAGAAAGCTCGAACCCAGGCGAAGACCCGATCGGCCCTTCCCCGGCGATCTTCCTTTTCCGGCGGATTTGAGACGCCGGACCACTTGGGTTTTGTTCCCCAGGTCACGGCGAGTCCAACCGTGGTCTTCCCTTGCTCATCCGACCACCGTGCGCGGCTAATCGACGTCGTCAAGCTCCGCGCCTTTCGTCGCCGATTTCGACAGATTCCGGCGACGAATTGGGTCGATCCATGTATGGTTTTCGATCCTCTCGTTGTGTTCTTACTGTTGGTTAGATTGGTTTGAACCAATTATGGGGAGGGGTGGTGGTGGCGGCAGTGGTGAGGTCCGGTGGTGGCAGTGGGTGGGTTGTTAATGGTGGCAGGGGTAAAATAGGAAAATATGGGGAAAAAAATCTTAGGGTGGTCAACTCAGTATTTTAGGGTGGTCGGAATAGCCTCCCCCTATAAAAAATTGTAATTTAACAGCCCATTTCTAAAGCCCATGCAAATTTTTTCTTACAGTTCAAATCCTGGTACCAAATGCAGAGTAGCCCAACGTTCCAGCCCATATTCAAATTCTTTTTGGGCTCTTTTTTTTTTTTTTTGCCTTGCTTTTTGGGCTCATTTATAAATTATAATTAACAATAAAACAATAAAAACACTAGGGTTTATCTTGTTGTGCACTTGTGCCTATAAATTGCATCTTCAGCCTCTTCTTCACATCCTCCCTTGCAAACCTCTTCTTCACTCCGAACTCTATACCTATCTGTCTTTTGTATATTTGATTTGCGTTGATGAAATTCTTTTGTGTCCAGAGACAACAGCTTTTGAGCTCTGTCTGTGACGGTCACAACCCTCTAAGAAGTTCTGAGCTCTTTTTCTTCCACACACGCACGCACTCTCTGTCTTTCACTGTGTTTTTTCTTTATGCTTGTCAAGTTTTGGTAATATGTTTTTGGTTGAATTGGGTTATAGGAATGATGGATATATAAAAGAAAGAAAGCGAGGTGACGATAGAAATTCATTATCTGTCAATCCGCTGACAAACATTGGGTGATGTTACTGTGAATCCCGACAGGTTCTGATCGCTTTTCTATTGTATTTTCCATCATATTCCCACTTCCAATCTCACTCACTCGCTCACATGGGTCTCAATTTAGCACTAAATTGCTTTCTGTTAAGAGATTTTTCTTTTAGTTATTTGGGCAACTGATGAGCCTCATGTGATTAATGGGTAATTTGCGACTGAAATCACCATTGATGTTAAATCTTTCACCTTGGAGAACTGATGCCCTTGTTCTATACAAAATCTTTGTTTATTTTTATTTTTTACCTTTTTGTGTTTGTTTTTACATTGCTGCTTCCAGTCTGAGTGAGTCATTGTATAAATGGTGAGCTAAAATTGGTGGTTTTGTTCATTTTGACTAAGGGGTGTCCCCAACTCAGATCTTAATGGTTGGAAACTGAGTTGCTTTTTCTTAGACATTTTTTTTTTTGTAGTGTTGCACACTTGCACCTATTTATTTTAGTCTTTGTTAAGAGCAATTCCAAATGTTCTCTTCATTTTTGTTAAATTTTAGCGAACACGGCTAGTCATATGACTCATATTTAGTGTATCCTTTTAAATAAAATTACCATTAATAAATTGTTCGGTTTATTTTAATTAGTTAGAATCTTTTAGGATATGCTTTATGTTTTCAACATTTTGTTGATTTATATTTCGATCTTCAACTCATTCATAGTTAAGAGGATTTCATTGGCTTGTAAAATGTTAACAAGTAGTGGAAAATAAGAATTCATAGTTTCCATCAAATGGTTTCAAATAATCTTATTGAAATGTTACTCGAATTGAGAGAGATCTATTGTGGATGTTCTAATAGTGCTAAGATTTAGCACTTAATCCTATTAGGCCTTCTACAATGGTTTTGTCTCATTTGGTGTACCAATACTATGTTTGAAATTTCATTTGGTATCTCCAACCCATGAATTAAATTTGGATCAAAAATATAAAAATTTTGAAAGAATTGTTTATTTCATTGGAAATTGAAATTCAAATAATTAAAATTTTTAACAAAATTTTGATAATTTTGTGTCGGTAATATTTTGTAACTTCAAAAAATGGATTTGGAGAAAATTTTTAAATTTTATTCCATGTCTCCAACTAAGGTAATATTAATTTTTTTTTTTTGAAGATGCTGTTTCATTTGGCGCCTCAAAAATAAATATCACTATTATTTGGGGTCTCAATTTTCAACTCCTTCAGGTTGGGAGGATTTTAGTGGCATATAAAATTTTAACAAGTGGTGGAAAATGCGGCATTTGTTTTCAATAATGCATAAACAACTAAATGTTACTCCACCTAAAGCTACCCACTCGGGATGTTCTAATAGTATTAAAATTTAGTACCTGCTAGTATTAAAATTTACTATTTAATACTGTTAGGCTTTCCGCAGTGGATCGGTTTTATTTGGAGTACTAATACAATGGAGAAATTTCATTTGATATCTCCAATTGAGATAATATTAAAGTTTTTGAAGATGCTGTTTCATTTGGGATCTCAAAAAAATTTTCACTATTATTTGGGGTCTTAATTCTCAACTCATTCATGTTAAGAGGATTTCATGGAATATAAAATGTTAACAAATGGCATATGTTTTCATTAATGCAAATTTGCATAGTTTTCACTTCAATTACTCTTATAGAAATGGAACTCCCCAATGGGGAGTCTTGGGAATACCAAGTAGCACCAAACTTTATATTAGAGCATCTCTAATTCGGTGCTCATTTGCTGTACCAATCGTATGTTTGAAACTTTATTTTATATCTCCAATTGAGGTGATATCAAGATTTTTTGAAGGGTTTTTTTTTCAATGAAATCTTCCAAAACTATGGTAAGAATTCCGTTTCCATCTTCAAAAAGTACATTGCAATTGAGGCTCACCCAATATTCAATTAGTTAATTTCATCACCTAGCTATTATTTTGTGAGCTTTGAAAACAAAGATATTTACTAAAATAATTTTTTCCATGTCATGTTTTATACAAAATGACAGATCAGTAAAGTACGCATTAGACCTATTTTGCTAGGTTCTTGAGAGATGCTCTGATAGGTTGCTCAAAAATGAATGATTTAACAGAATACATTAATAGATCACTAAAACCTAACTTGTTGCACTCAGAAAGATGGCCATGGAGAGTAGCCAATTTACCCTTGATAAGCTAACTATGGGTACCGGAGTCTGATACAACAATAATAACCTAATTCCTCTGTTCCATGCAAGCTTAAGACCAAAGAACAGATCCCAAAGCTCACAACTCAAGATTTCACCAGCTCCCAAGTTAGCAGCAAAACCAGCAATACAACCCCCAGCAGCAATTGCTCAAGATCTGCACGTAGGCAAATTATGAAGTAACTACTCCTTGAGATATTGAAAGAAAGACTGCATCACATCCCAAGTGAAGATAGAACAAACTCCTGATATGCAAAGCTATGGGACAATGAATTAGCAAGTGAAGGAGAGACTCTACAGGCCCTAATGGCCTAAAATTGAACCAATACAAGGCCATAAGCTGGGTATACAAAAGGGGTTGGGGGATGAAGGTTCGATAACATTGAACCCAAAAAAGAAAAACAACAATAATCAAATACATATTGCAGCACCATAGTATTCTTTCACACAACTGTTTCGAATCACTTAACAAAATATACCAACAGAGCACAAAAGAAGGCATAATTTACCAACAGATGACACAAAAGAAGGCATAACACATCTTAAAATTACATCAAGAATGAAACTAGTTTTGGTACCGAAAGTGGCAGAGAACAAGTCATTCATACTGATAGCACAAATATTGAAGCACGCACAATAAGGGCATCAGTTCTCCAAGGTGAAAGATATAACATCAATGGTGATTTCAGACGCAAATTACCCATTAATCACTATGAGACTCATCAGCTGTCCAAATAAATAAATAAATCATATAATAGCAACAAGAGGGTGAGTGAGTGAGATTTGAACTGGGAGCAAGATGGACATAGAAAAGAAAGGTATAATTAAACAGCATTTACAAAATATGGCCAAATTTCAGTATATCAACATTCTTGACAATTTATGGCCAAAAGAAAAAAAACATTCATGGCAATTCTCAAAGGGCATTTCCAATTGTAAATGCCACTTTCTGCCAATGCTACTTTGACGTACATAAAAAAAAATGTTGAAATGTTAAACTTCAACAAGATTGAAGCCGGATAGTCTTCATGGGCATGCAATTCATGGGTAATTCAAACTGAAAGCAACAAAATTGAAGCATATACATTTAAGATTAAAAAGAAAACAGAAAAAGGGCATCAGTTCTCCAAGGTGAAATAAACATCAATGGTGAATTCAGACGCAAATTACCCATTAATCACAATGAGATTCATCAGCTGCCCATATATAAAATAGCATATTACAGCAACAAGAATTTAGTGCTTGACCCAATTGAGACACATGTGAGTGTGAGTGAGTGAGTGAGATTGGAAGTGGGAATATGATGGAAATAGAATGAAAGCGATCAGAACCTGTCGGGATTCACAGTAACATCACACAATGTTAGTCAGCGGATTGACAGACATGAATTTCTATCGTCACCTCACTTTCTTTCTTTTATCCATCGTAATGAACAGAAAACATATAACTAAACCATGAAAACATCAAAGAGAAAGGCAGAGTGTGTGTGTGTGTGTGACTGACTATGGGCTTCCAAGCGAGAGCTCAGAACTTCTTAGAGGGTTGTGACCATCACCGACGGTGCTCATAAGCTGCCGTCTCTGGACACAAGAAAATAATTTCATCAAAGCAATCACTTACAGTTGGTTGGCTACAAACACAGAGAGAACATAAGGGAGGGTGAGGAAGAGGCTTTTTAGAGTGGGAGGGGAGAAAGAGGCTATTTATAAAACACTAGGAGTGGAACCCTAGCTTTCTTTTTCTTTTTAAATTATAAATTAACCCAAATTTTTTTTTTTTTTGTGATAAAAATTAGGGACGGAAATGGTCCCAACCGGGTTAACGGGTTCCCCGTCAAGTTTGTGGGTCCTAATATCTTTTCATAAACCTTTTTTCTTAATAAAATGATGTCAAATCAACATGAGTAAACAACTATAGTATATTATACAGCTTTTCGTAAGGAGTGAAATTTCGTCGAAATTTTCGTTTTTTTGGATTCTGAAATTTTATCACATAACCACAAAATTTCGGTAATATTTCGGCGAAATTTCGCCAAAATTTCGTCCGAAATTTCGATCCCCATCAAGTGCAATTTGACGAAATTTCGCTATGAAATATTGAAATCTCCGTTTGCGATCTCCGCCTGCGACAGCACCTTCCTCCTTCTCCAGCGTGACTCCCCACCAGACACAAAGCGCAACAACCCGAGAGCCTCCTCCTTATGAGGACTTCCATCGCAAATATTATGGAAGCTATCATTTGGGGCTGCCGAATCAAACTGATCAGATTCATTAGAACAACCATGCTGGTTCTAGCAGCAGTGTTAGAACTGATATGGAGCTGCCAAATGGGAAGTTTTGAGGCACTATGGAGGCATTTCTGGTGGAAGTGAGATGGGGCTGTCTCATTACGGGAATATGGAAGATAACATCACTAATATGAGAAATGACTTGGAGCCTAATTTGATGCCTTACAATGGAAATACTGGAGGGGCTGCCGGAGGCAACAGTGCTAGTCCTGTAAGTTTTAATTTTCCAGAAAAAGAGATGGAAATCATGGAATGATGGATAATGGATTTAGATTTATTTCAAACATCATACCGTAACCCAGCCACTATTTTTTTTTCTACTTTACTGTCAGTCTGCCACAGAGTCTGTCTAAATACTTGGTGTTCTTTGAAACTACCGGTAAAGAGATTGCTTGTCCTGATTATTTTTTAAGGATGCATGTAGAGTGGAATACAATAACAAATTAAGGTACAGGCGTACAGCAGAGCCATGATTCAAAACAAAATAGAAGAAAATAAGGGAGAGAAAATAGGAAAAACCTTATTATAATCAGGAACCTTGATGCAGTCCTGAGAAACAAGGAGTACATTCTCTGGCTTCAGTGGATTAATGGAAAGTGGGTGTCATCCAAAAAGGAGCCTTAGGTCAGGGCTTCTTTCATTTGATTCCCTTGTATTTTCTTTTTTTTGAGAAGTAATTCCCTTGTAATTCTACTAATTCATCCAAATATAAACGTTAATTACTATGGTGTTTATTTAATTAGTTTTCAAATATTTCTTTTCGTTTTTTTTTTCTTTTTTATGTCAGATGTATGCGGGTGATTGATAGACTTGATTGCAAACCAAATAAAAAAAACTATATATTATCGTTGTTCACAATCATAGTCAATACGTAATATTACCTGGATATTCTTTTTGAGTTGAATGAGAGTCATATATCTGTAAAAAAAAATGTATATGTAAAAAAAATGACAGTGAAAGCTGTAGGAAAAATGATAATGATAAATTTGCTTGTAGTCTAGTATATGAATTGAAATTTGTTTTGTCAAAAAACTTGATTGAGTTGATTATTGATTCTATAATTTTTATTATCGATTTTGTTCATATCAGTCTAAAACCAAATATGGCCCATTTGTTTGAGAAGAGAGTAGAAACCTAGAAAGGCTAGAATTCATAATATTCTGCAAATCCCACCACAAATACCACCTCCTGATCTATACGGTTGGTATGTTGGGAATTATATGCAAAGTTATGTTGGAGATGTATCTTGGGGTGATTATTCTTCGCAATTCACCTACTCTGGACATGATAATACTGAAGACAGCGAAACTTTTGAACCTGCTATGAACTCTATGTGGTATTGAATACTTATTTAATTCATAATTTAAAATTGTAATATAAATAAATTTGAGGTGTTATTTATATAATTATTAATTAGTGACCTATTTTTTTAACAGTATTTACTACCAGCGCACATTATATTCATCTTATATCACATAAAACCTACTATATAATTTGGTGTCTTCAATGTTTTTTATCAATATAGTAGATAATATGTTAAATAAGCATATGGTCAAGTTTCATTCAAAATTTCCGTATTTTGATAGCAATTTCCGTCGTTTTTATCTAATTTTGTCGAAATCGAAATTTTAATCGAAATTTCCACGAAAATTTCCGTCGAAATTTCCATCGAAAATTTCCTCTAAACCGAAATTTTACTCCTTGATTATACTATAATTAGAAATGATCATCCGCTTCTATCAGAATGAGAATTCAATTGTGATCCATTTTTAAATCTCTCTTCCAGAGTTTTTATAAAAAATTAGTCAAATCAGTATATGTTTGATTATTTAAACTGCACAAATAACTATAATTTGTTAGATAAAAGTAAAATAATATTGGCAGTAACACATTAGTTAAACAGTTTTCAATTTAGTTGATTTTTTAAAAATCTAATCTTTTAATGATGTCCTAAAATATTGACAATTTTGATTATTGATATTCATTGTTAGGCAATCAGATGAGCGGGTGAACATACTGATATTATAATGTATATTAGTATAGTATACACATATTACATTACAAAAACATTAAATCATAAAACAACAATGTTAAATTTGAAAGACATAACAAAAATTAAAATATGTATATATTTATTAAGTTAAAAATGTATATAGGGTGGATTGGAGGGGTGGGAGAATTTTGTCATTCCTAGCAAAAATAATTTATATAATGGTTTTTTTCAATATTGGTACATGAACTTTGACACTTATTCCAATTAGATAACTAAATTATTATTTGTTATAATTTCATACCTAAACTTTTATTTTGTTTCAATTTATTATATTATATGACCTCCTTCAAATAATATTAACAAACTTTATAATAATAATAATAATAGACTTTGGTGATTTGATCACATGTCTTGTACCCAAGGTAAATTATCTCGATCAATACCTTTGGCTTTGACGCTGTCCTTTAGTATTATTTGACGAAAATAAAATTTTGATTAGTGGAAACAAAATGAAATATTTAAAATCTTAAAGGAACTTGGTTCGTTTAAGTACTAATTACTTCAAAAATTCTCTCTCCGGCGTCTTCGTCTCTATCTCTTTCTCTTCGGATCTCAACGTACCGACCGAAACCGAACCTATCTCTCGGTGTACCGAGCTTATCAGTTTCGTCAACATCGGATTGCCATTTGTTGGTCGGTTATTCGAACCGTGTGCACCTGTATCTATAAGTCATAGCTAGCTATAATAAAACCCAAAACAGGAAACAAATTGGTAACTTTTGTAACCGAGATTTCATACAACTATAAATGAATTAGCATCTTAAAGAACTAGAAAGTTTCCGTCCCCATTACTTTTGTAATATCCAAATTGGTTTATCCCACAGTTGGTTTACATTACTATAAATTCCCTTTAGTTTCATAAAACTCTGTATGAGTCTTTCTCTTTTACTTTTCTAACTCTTCGTTCACAGTCTATTTACCAACTAGCTATTTGTCTAGTAGTATTTCATTTTAATACGTTAGAAAATATTCCAAATTAGAATACCCTTCTACTAGAGAAAAAAAAAAAAAAAAAGCGTCCACTTCTTAAATCTTATTGTTCCAAGTTGAGACTGTTGTGATGATGTCTTCATTGCTTTCTCTCAACCCATTTAGTTCTGATGAAAGTGCTCAATGTGCAAAAACAACAGACGAGAAAAAATGGAAAGACTGATCTCAAATCGTGAATTCGCAAGACGATCCCGGACGAAGAGCCAGAAGCTTATGGTGGAATTGGCCTTGGAGTCAGGCTCATAAAGACTATGCTGGTATGAATGAAGTTTGTTGTGCCTTGGAGTCAGAGAATAGAAGTTTGATGCCTGAAAAGGTGAAACTAATTCAGAATTGTAATGACATCAACTCATGTTTGAAGAAGCTTCAAGAGACTGGCTAGAGTTGGAATCACCTTCCTAAACCTCCAAAGACATAATTATTTGATTAAGATACTGCAGGTTTCTGTTCCTACTTCCTATATATAATATATTCAGCCTCTCAACAGATAATACATAGAAGGCTTTAATTAGTTGCTTGAGATTAAATCTAGCTGTCATTATTCAGTTGTAGACTTGTAGTGTCTTTGGAGTAATTTTAGTGGTGTCATTAGTTAGTCGTCTTTATGTTGGGTTATCTTAATTAAAACGGACTCATGGAATGCACATAATTCTCATTTTAGTGTTTGAAAATGTACGTTCATAATTCATATACATCCTTTTACATTTATCATCTCTTTTCTCACTATCAAAAAAAAAATCTGCAAGTATTTTTGCTTCAATCAAGCATTTAGCTTGACAATCACATTGAATCTTCTAGAAATAGGATAAATTTTGAGTTTTACATCAAACCTAACCTCTGGAACTTCCAAAACCTACCCCTGTATGCTTGTCAAAACTTCCCTTTTAACTCAGCAGAACAACTGGATCCTGGATTTGACACACACCACAAGCCCCCCTCCCAAAAAAAAAAATAAAAAAAAAACAGAGAATCTGAAGGGAACTAATTATTATAGAGGAATTTGGAAAGAGCATAGAATGGAACCATGATATGGATTAAGGGGAGCCACTAGCATTGTCCATCCTATTCTGATTTCACTGAAATATGCTACTCACAGAACAATCATCATGAACACGCCAAATAGTTTCACCCAACAGGTTCGCTACTGAAAGGACAGTCAATTGAGGGAAGTAATTCTTCTCTGCAACAGGGATAGTGTTTGTTACAATCACTTCTTGAAACAGGCCATTTGACAACCTTTCGATTGCAGGAGGGCTGTGAAGAAAAAGAAACAAGAAGATTATTGAATGACCAAGATGCATTTTCATAATAATAATTAAAAAACTTGCAAATAATGGACTCAGTTGTTAGTTCATAATGATATCACATCTAGAAAAATTAACAGAAATTATCAGTGTTCTTATTTATTCCAGAATATTTTGTAAGTTTAGAGTTGGACCAGTAACTGCCAGCATAGAATTACAAGCAATTTATAGGCTTAACAAGGGAAACAGAAAAATATTGAAACAAATTTGAAATTCTTGTAGTCAAACAAAAAGATAAAGATTGTCTTTGGAAAGTAAGATTAACAAAAGCTATACCATGCATCTAGTAAAACAAATGAAAAAGATCAAATGCTACGAAAGAAGTTGATACCTAAACACAGCATGGGTACAGCATGCATAGACTTCCCTTGCCCCCTCTTGATGTAATAGAGCTGCACCTTTTGAAATTGTCCCTACAAAATACAACTCATTTAAAAAGGAAATGAAAAGTGCCAGTAATTTTGAAGGATATATCACGCATGAGCTGTTCAATAGAGGTGAACACAAATGAATTGTGACAATGAGATTATCTCAAAGGCATATCACATATCAGCTGCATTATTTAAATCTAAACTGGAGAGATGGATGGACAAGAGAGCTTCATATATGATCATGCCCAACAAGAAAGGGTATAAGACAAAACTTCAAAAGTGGACCATAAATATTTGCTGATATACAAAAGTAATTATGAGGGGGAAAAGGCTCTAGCATAAGTTCAATTTGACTTTTCATTTGCTTTTTTCGTCATTTATTTAAATACAATTTGCTTTCTCTTTTTCCTCTTTTATCTGTCATCTTTACCTGTTTGATCTTCATGTTTAATGAGAAATACATGACATGAAATTGAGATTAAGATCACTTGACTCACCAGCAGTGTCAATCATATCATCCACCATAACCGCAACTTTTCCTTTTACATCACCAATCAGGTTCATCACCTGCAAAGGTAAATATTAGACATGTAAATTCTTTGCTCATTGGAATTTTTGAAACCTAGTAATCAAGCATATTCTGATATTTCATGAAGGAAAATGTTCCTTTATTTTCTGATAAACCACATGGAAGGAAAGGTTGAGAGAAGTAGCCTTAAAAGACCGTTTATTCATATGAGTAACAAGTAGGTTCTAATAATATTCAATTGTTAACATAATAATAAATAAAAAAATTAGCCATTTATCGTGATAGTAGATCTCAAAAAGTGAAAATAAATCATCACTGATCATCCTGTTAGGGAAACATGCCAAACTTGAATCTACTCTTTTTTGAGGAGAGCCACAAGTCTGACAAGAAAAGAGTAAAACAAGAGTACAGATAATTCATCTCAAAATTTCCTAAACTTGCATATGATGGAAATCAACTACCCACTACATGAGTTGGACTACTACCAATATCACCCACCATGTTCAACATTTTCCAACTCTAGTTAAAATCCCAACAGTGTCAAAGTCACAAAGAACTTCAAAACAAATCATACCAGTAAGAAATCAAACCTAAATCATGGAAGTTTAAAGACACACTACATGAGCAACAACTGGCTGCCGAAATCAGTCAGTTTTGAAGTCCCCTCAGATTCCAATAAACTATTATTGATGGCTCACAGAAATCCGTTGTCATCAGTCAATCGTAAAGTCCCTCACCATCAACATACTTTTATTGATGGTGCATGGAAATCAGATGTATCAAAAACAAGTGCTTCTCCTTGGCTAAATCTTACATAAAAAAAATATTTAAAAAAAAAACTCATCCTTTTCTTGAGAACAGATCACTATCTTATGTTTAAGAGATACAGAACAAAACAGAATATCGAAGAGAAGTTTTTTTGAAAGAAGATATCCAAGACATTTCTCAGTGAGTTACATTAGTTTGACTATAATGCTGACAGCCATGCAATTATGCATCTGTAGACTGTGCTAATATTTTGAAATATCCCAAAGCAACTAATAACCTGGTCGAAATTGGATGAGTAAGAAGCAGAAGAAGCATTAACACGGGGTGGAAAGCATTCAGGGACTATTCGTTTTATACAATCTGTCTAATTGGGAGGCTGATGTGTTAGGGCTTCATTGTTGTGCTAGGGCTAGAGCTTTTGTGTTTCTAGGGCTGTTTCACTATATTATTGTTATCTGTTTGTTTGGTCTGTATAATATCCTAGAGCATGTTATCTAGGTACTTTTAAGATGGTGGACATCTTGTCCACTGTATTGTACCATGTTCTTCTTTATTTTCATTTAATGGAATCATATTTCTCATAAAAAAATAAAAATAAAAATTAAGAGGACAGGGTCAAAACTTAGATGGATAGAGACATCGGAAAAATGACATGATATGACAAAAATCTTCAAGCAAGTTAATGAGATTTAAAATTTCAGCCAGAATGACCATAACAAGTTTATTTATCTCTTGACCTAATATAATATCATATATGAAGCATTATAAGCCATACAAAGATGTATAGCAGGGGTTTAGGAACAGAAATTACCTCAGCAACATTGTGTCCCTGACGCCTTTTGTCTACAATGGCTAAAGGTGCATCAGATAATTTTTTTGCAAAAGCACGTGCTCTTGCAACTCCCCCAACATCAGGGGACACCACTACCAAATCATTAGAATGAATTCTCTTGCTGGCAAGATAATCAAGGATCACATGCTACATTGCACATAACAAACAATGTCAATTTTAGTGAACACAAAACCATAACAAGTGAAGAATAAATCCCATGAGCTGATTTACCTCACAATATACATGATCCACTGGTATGTCAAAGTAACCTATTGACTGCCCAGAATGAATGTCACAAGCAAGAACGCGATCTGCACCTGCCATGGTGATGAGGTTCGCAACCAGTTTGGCTGCAATGGACTCACGCCCTTGAGTCTGAGGAGAAAGAGAGAATACAAATTAAGAAGAAATTACTCTATCACTCTGTAAGAATATTTCAGTTCAAACACCAAAAAGGCCATTCTTCAATTAAAAAAGATGTAATAAACTATAAAGATAAACTTTGAACTGGTCACAAATGGTTTCTCCTCCCACTGGCAAAGTATGGATGAAACCACTCAGACTGCCTATTTCTTAGTTTGTTTGTGACCTGTGATCTCCAGATATTTTATACAGAGATATTCTAGACAAGTTCATCTAAAGCGCATCAAATAGAAACTTGCCTTTCTATCAGCTCTGGCATATCCAAAATAGGGAATTACTGCAGTAACATTCTTGGCTGATGCCCTCCGGCACGCATCGATTATTACTTTTAGCTCCATGAGGTTCTCATTCACAGGAGGGCAGGTTGGCTGCAGTAAGAATACGTCACATCCTCTAACACTCTCCCCCAACTGAACGTAAACTTCACCATCAGCAAATCGCTTTATGTTGATCTTCGCAAGCTCTAATCCCATGTACCAAGCGATTTCCTAGGCATGTTTTACTGAGAGTTAGAAATCACAAGGCTCCAACAGTTTGAATAGACAAATCTATAAGAAGGATAGTTAAGAAGTTGTGGAACACACACAAAATTAGTAACCAGCTCTAAGTACATACCTGAAAACACCCAACATTGTCAAACACACAATTTCAGAAATTGGAAACGACCAAAATGCTTGTTCTATTCTTACATTTTTCTTTTAAAAATAAACTAATATAAATATACATACATATTGAAATTTTCTCTTGCAAGATACATGACATACTGTGTTGTCAAACTGTCAATTTGGAACCACACATTCAAACAAAAATCCACATGATTAATGGTCCAAATTAGCAGTCTGACAACATAACATGTCAAACTGTCTGACAAGAGAACATTTCTATATACAATTTCTTATCCTATTGTTGTAATCAATGTTGAAGCAACTTTATCAATTAAAGAAGCCCCAGATCCCGGCAAAAAAAACAAAGAAGCCCCATATGATTTGAAGCTCAATCTTGGGTTTGTGATGGAGGTCCAAAATTATGGCATCCATTTCAGACTGAAAAGGTTTTGTGCAATGAAAGACATCATATATGTGTCTGGATGAACTAACTAAGGAATTGACTGGAAAGCTTAAGGGCATATTCTGAAGTGAATAAAAAGTCATTCAGTAACTTTGATGATCACAACTTAAAAGACTGATTATATCCCAATACTCTTGGTAGCTATCAATCTGCATTAAAATTTCCAATCAATGTCAACACACAGGATTTGAAAGGAAATATGGGAAGGAGCTTGAGACAATTTCTGGAAAAGCCACACAATTATTATTTATATCAATAGCAAGAATTCTCTAATAAAGGTGGTTCCTTAAATACATTGTCAATCTTAAAAAGCCAAATATGCTTTACTCTGTTTCTGTAAATGTCACAGCAATGTACAAGTGCCCACAAAAATTTCTTGACTAAAAAGTATACGCAGAATAAAAAACAAAATTTTATTACCTCAGAGAGAGCAGGATTTGCTGTGCCAGAAAACAGTTTGAGCCTACTACTATTTCTGTTAACTGTTTTCTCCAAGCGTGCTGATTCCAAGAACTTGGGCAGCGTCCGTTCATTAACAATAGGGATGATTGGCTTCCCATTTCCGTATTTAATTGGTTCCGGCATATCACATTTCTACCACAATTATGCAAATACACAAATCAATAAAACTTGAAAATGACCTTATACACCATTTGAAAAATGAATACAAAGACAAAAAGTTTCTTTAGCTATACCCAAATACCCACAACAGAATTTCACCCAACATGTCAAAACTCATAAAAGTCGCACAAAATTTGCATTTGAAAGTTTTCAAAGCCAACACCTTTTTTTCTCCTTCTCAAATCCCCAGCCGAAAAGCAACTAGTAAATAGAAAAAAAAAAATGATGAAGAAAAGAACAATGAAGATTCATACTTTAAAGCTGAACCTAATTAATAATATAATGAAAGTTACGAGCTCAGACGACAGAATATAATATACATAAATATGAGTGTGCGTCTGTGTATGTATGCTTACAACGCTGTTAGGAGCGTAGGCTCGAAATCCAGAGTCGTTGGGGAGCAGAGTTCTGTGGCTGACAGAGCAGCGAGAGAAGAGAGATGAAAACGACGAAGACATTGATGACGTTGATGAAGATGATGATGAGGGAGACGGCATAATGAGCGAGGCAGCCATGTCCGTACCAATCTAAAAATTGGGGTTAGGGTTTTGAACAGAGAGAGAGAGATAGAGAGGGAGGGAGTGCGCGTGCTTTGGAAGCTCTGTGGCTCTTTATCTATGGCGGGGGTCTGTGTTTTTCCACGACATTTGGATTTTCTTCGTATTTTTTCCAAAAGAATATAGAAGGGGTGGTGGTTGAGGTGGTAACGGACATACGACGCCGTATTCAGGTGGAGTGAGTTTTGTCGTTTTCATAGGGCGTGTGGGGCCAGTCAAATCCAAGTGAAGCGGGACGCCGAGAATCTTGAATCAATGAATGGAAATCAATCGAAAGTCCAGATTCCTTCCAACTTTTTGTATTCTTATTTCGCTTTCACCAGACACATGGCAAAGCCCGAACCTTTCCTTTCATGTTTTTTCTTTTTATTTTCTTTCTATTTTTTAAAAAGTAGACCGAGGAATAAAATTTCAATTTTGGATAAATTTTGATTAAAATTTTAATTTTGACAAAATTAGACAAAATGATGAAAATTACTATTTATCAAATATTTATTTAACATATTATCTACTACATTGATAAAAAATATTGAATAAACTAAATTATATAGTATGTTTTATTTGATATAAGATGAATATAATGCGCACTAAAAGTAAATACTGTTAAAAAAATGGTTCACTAATTAATAATTACATAAATTTAATTGAACAAACACCTCAGAATTTGTGTAATTTATTTTCCAATTTTTTATAATGAAAAAAACTTTTCAAAACTTTGGATTGTTTTTATTTGTGTTTATTTGAAGTTGTTCCATTATTACTTTTCTTTGAAATTTCGAGGACAAAATTTTTTTAAAGGAGATAGATTGTGAGACCTCATATTTTTTCAAGTTTTATTTTAAAAATTTTAGAAATTTATTTGAGAAATAAAATATTTTGAGTTAATTTTATAATTTTTGTTTTTAATTAGTTTGACCAATTCTTTGACTTTTTGAATTAGTGCTCTTTTGACTTCAATTTGTGACTTGTTAGAAAGGTCTCGAACACATGAACATGTGTGCACAAACTATGCATCGATTAGAGCTACGGTTTGAGAGATACGAGCATTTGAAGTAAGGGGCATTTTTATAAATTTATAAACGTGAGTTTTAAAAATCCAAAATCAGATATTTTTATCTTTATTCCTCTTTCCTTATTGACTCATTCACGCCAACCCCCTTGACACACTCATTCTCTCTCTTCTCTCTCCTTTTTTTTTTTTTCTTCTCATTTCTGGCTTTCTCTTTCAGTTTTTTTTTCTTCATCTCCTTTCTTTCATTTCTCTCCATCAGTCCATCCCCCGTGCCTCTCTCTCTCTCTCTCTCTCTCTCTCTCTCTCTCTCTCTCTCTCTCTCTCTCTCTCGGCATCTTCGTCCCAGCCCACCCTCATCTCTTTCTCCCTCATCTTGCCCCCTGTTCCCAAAACCCACCGAAAACCCAGCCTCTCCTCTTTTCCTCCCTCCACGGCCTCAGCTCCTCCCAAAACCCAGAAATTCCACCCAGTGGAAAATTTTGAGGTTTTCGGGAAATTTTTGAAATTTCAACCAAATTTTCCGAAATCTAAATGAAAATTTTGATAAAATCTCTCCCTCTCCAAAAAACGAAACAAAATAAAATTTTGTTTGGTATCCTTGGGGAGAGCTATGTATTTGGCCAGAATTTTATTTAGTATGGAATCATGGATGATTTGATTTCTTTATTTGTTATTTTAAAAAAATAAAATTTTTGTGTCACACCCCAAAACTTGATATGTAATTGTGGCACCTATTTTGAAAACGCATAAGACTATAACCATAATTCTCGAGGGTTATAATCTCAAGATTTCTCAAAATAGGTTAAGCCATTTTTGTTAAGAAAAATGGATTGAATCAAAATTTTATTTGTAAGCAAAAAATATAACAAAATATAAAACTTTATTTTAATACCAACCTTAGAGTTACAATTATTTAGATTAACTTTGAAAGATATTTACAGACTCGATTGTTTAAAAACATACAACTCAATAACTTAGTATATATAAATGATATAACCAAGAACAAAGGCTAGCAACATAGAGCTGCTTGAACCTGCCCACAAATGCAAAAAAGAAATTGAAAGAAAGGAGTTGACAAGCTAGAGACTTCACTGCCAGTCTGCCACTCCTTAATCAAGGCCGTCAAAATTCTCATGCCCAATACTTTTGAGGGAGAAAAGAATTGTAGGAATGAGCATTACATACGTTCATTGCCTCCTTTTAGGAAATCTTTTCTAGGTTTGAAAATATATACCGCATATAGTTAGCCTTTCGAAAGAGTTTAAAATTCAATGCACAACACCAACTAATTAGTTGGATTTCGTAAACTAGTAGTATGATCACACAACTTTCACAAATAGTTATTGGATCTGAGTTTGTTGAGGCTTCATACCTATTGATCTGACCATAAGATCCAACTACCATATCCACAAACACATAACAAAATCATGTAGTCATTTGACCAAGACTAGGGTAGCAAGATTGGACATTTCATAGTTATACCACCTAAACGAGGGCTCACGGGTGAAATGGAGCTAGTTGCTCGTCCCTACAACCTTTGTAGGGGATCAAAATCCAAGGTATGTCGTAAGGGACTTTTCATTTTCAAGTCAAACACAATTACAATCTAATAGAACTATCATCACAAAAACTAAGTAAATATGTCAATAAAAAACATGTACCTTTATCACACAATATTTAATATATAATACATATAGATGTAGAAAATCCATTAGTCATGGTGTGGTATCCCTCTACTTGGTGTCCAAAGCTCTTGTCTGTTCTCGAGTCCAATTCATGCTTCACCATGTGGTCCACGTCGACAACAATGTGGCAATTTTATGCTTCAACACATGTCTTTTGTATTTTTATTTTATATAAAAAAATTTGAAAATATTAAATTACAATTGACATTCCTAATATTGTGTATAATTATGTTATGTTTACTAATCCGTAATCGGAATCAAAATAAGAAATTGGATTCCGATTACGGGATACTCATGTGTTTACTAACTATATGGGAATAAAAATACAAGTGGGGCTCACATGATATCAGGAATTCAACTCCTTATATTGGATGAATTGGATTCTTGTGTGAGGGGAGATATTCTGATTCCTGGAGAAACAACCCATCAAGAGTCCAACTTTTTTTCCTATGATACCTTCACATTATTTCTATAATTCCAAGTTTGCCCATTCACTAGCATATAAAATAATTTATTTAAAACAAGTGCATTTTAGTAATCAAATTGGTTTCAATTCCGATTCCGGTGAATTAGTAAACAACTTATATGAAATTGGTACCATTCCTACTTTGATTCCGAACAATTTAGTAAACAGCTTCAATGGGAATCCGGATTTTGACTCCTCCTCAATCCAATTCTTTTTCAATCCAATTCCTTATCAATCCAATTCCTTCTAATCCGATTACGGATTAGTAAACATGCTATTAATACATATCCATTCTCATTTTCTTTAAAAATAAAAAATAAAAGAGAGGAATTTATCACCAGGCCCACCACTCTCCCACTCCTCCTCCTGCCATGGCGAATCTGTCCATCAACCTCATCCACAATTTAGCAAGGCAGTCATCGATCTATTCGCTAACATTCGATGAATTACAAAACACTATAATAGGCTAAGGCAAAGACTTTTGTGTTAGAAAATAGGCATATGATTAAAAAATAGTGAACTAAGTACTTAGAATCATATCATGACGTACTACGTACCCAAAATCATCAGAATAATGATAAACCTCTTTAATTATAAACTTGTTCGTAATGTATTCTTATGTCACATAATAATTCGAACATAAACAATAGGATTTGGAAACTACTTTGTCAATCCTCAGTAAATGTTCATATGTCTAGACATCTTCCAAAAATATTATCCAATACATATAATTTGGAAATATCATTTCTCAAATTATATTGTAATTTTCTTGCCAGTATCTCCTAAATAAATATCATAGAATGTCACATATTATTTGTCTTTCTTAAGGAATGTGACAAATTCCTTGTCATTCTACTACAAACCTTCATGCATGAATCACTAGACTCAAGCTATATGTACTCCAAGTCCATTAGTTGAGTATGGTACATTGTATAGTCGCGCATACAAAATGTGACTCATAATGCCTCATATCAAAGGATGATTTACGACATAATAATTAATTTTTTTTTGTTTAACATGACATTTGAGTCATACAAGAATTCCTCTAATGGTCATGTAAATTGTACTTGATTCCTAATAAGCATCCACTTATTTATCATAGTGCCAGACTACACGAATGATCTAAGACTGATCATCTACCTTTGATGTGCTGATGTAACAAGTGTTATACATAATTACATGTGCCCAATATGTTATCATTAACCAAGAACATATTTAAAAAATATGAACCAAGGAGTAAATGTTTCTTGATTCCAACTTTTTTCAATTTTTGTTTTGTTTTTTGGGTTTTAATGGGAGTCGTTGCAAATCAAGAGTGGCTTAATTTTAATGGGTTTTTCAATTTTGTTTTTTGGGTTATGTCGACTATCAAGCTCTGTTGCTGCTTCTTTTGCAATTGACTCTAAGGAATCAGCAAAAAGACAAATTCCAAGTCATCCATTATGAGAATGTTAGGGCTTTGTTTTTTGGTGAATTGGAGTTTATAAATCTTGGAAGATTCATTCACTCCAATGGATAACCACATGCCAGAATGCTTGGGTGGGTAGTTTCGTTTTGGGGGATGAATCGGTGGGTGGGTTGGGCTTGGGTTGTGGTAGGATGGGGGGTGTGCTGGTGGTGTTGCGTGATGGGTTGGGGATTGCTGGGAAGTGGGTAGGAGAGTGATTGGGTGGGTGGGCTGTGGTGGTGGTGGTGACTCGGCTATCTTGAGCGTTGGGGTGGTGGTGGTGGTGGCTGTGTGTGTTATGCTTTTTGGAGGAGAGTTATGGTGGAGTGAGGAGGAGGAAGACAATCGTGAGGAGAGTTCACCTCATGGTGATCAGTTTTTTCATTTCCTTTTCTCTCTTTTGGTCTTCACGTTTCTTGGTCCACCTCTTTTGAGAAATCCATCTTCCGCATATACTACGTATATTGCCATGGATTATAGTTTCTCAATCGTGAGTGTGACATATTAAGCCTGCATTGGAACCCAAATGTTTAATCCCTAACCCTTTTTATGCTCCAAGGGTCTTAAAAAACATGTCAAAGAGAATGAAGAAAAGACTTCAAAAATGTCAAATGTTCAATCCCTAACCCTTTTTATGTGTCTTTGCCAAAAAAAAAAAAAATGTCAAATGAATCATTGCTTCATTGGTTACAACACAATTGGTATATTTTTAAGAACAGTAATTCTACACATACCATATTTTTATACCACAATTTCATACTATCTTACATGATATTTATACATTGAACACTAAAAATTAAAAAATAAAACTTAAAAAAGAAAAAGGAAATATCATTCCAGTAAAATAATGACACATCAGGTGAGATACAAATATGGAAGAAAAAATGTGGGACAACTAGCATTATTCTTTTAAGAATCATATTTTAGAATTGGCCAAAAAGGGATCATGCTTTAGAAATAATTTATGTTCTTTTGGCATATATGGAATCAGAGGAATAAACTTGTTTTTCAATATAAGGTCACTGATCCTCAAATTATTCAATATGGAATCTGGAATATGGTGTTGACTCCAAAAATATTGGGATAGAAAATTTTTGAAAAATTTGGAAGACTAATCTATTTTAATTGCTATTAAGGATTTTTAACTTTATTTTTTAATTTTTAAAATTTTAATTCTTGAGTATGCTCCGGCTCTCTTCAAAAAGTGCGAACTCTCTCGAGTGATACTAATATTATGAACATAATGTAACACCTGCTTGTAGTACGGTGAAGATTGGTTTTTGACGTGACATAAATTGTAATATTTATTTCTTTTTACATTAAAAAAAGACCTACAAAAAGAATCTACATATAAATAAGACTTTTCTTGAGAATATATATAAATTACGACTTGAAAGGGCAAAAAATAAAATATAAATAGTACCTCTTGGCCACGAGTCTCCCACTTCTAGCAGCCACACCTCAAAAGCTGAACCTATCAATTCACTCACTCTGTTCTGAAGCGCTCAGCATGTCGACAATGGCGGCCACCATTGCTGCACCCTCTTCTGCCTTCTCCAAACCCTCTTCCTTCCCTTCTTCAACAAAAACCCAAAACCCCATCTCCAGATTCACCCTACCCTTTTCCCCTTTTCCTCAGAAACACACTCCTTTCCGCTCTCTCCATATCTCCAACTCTCTGTCTTCCAAAACCACCACCACCACCGCTACCCCCACCACCCATTCAGATCCAGCAACTATAAGTCCCCGATTTGCCCCTGACGAGCCCCGAAAAGGCGCCGACGTTCTCATCGAGGCCCTTGAGCGCCAGGGCGTCACCAACGTCTTCGCCTACCCCGGCGGCGCGTCGATGGAGATCCACCAGGCGCTCACGCGCTCCACCACCATCCGCAACGTCCTCCCGCGCCACGAGCAAGGCGGCGTCTTCGCCGCTGAGGGCTACGCGCGGTCCTCCGGCCTCCCCGGCGTGTGCATTGCCACCTCCGGCCCCGGCGCCACCAACTTGGTCAGCGGCCTCGCCGACGCGCTCCTCGACAGCATTCCAGTGGTCGCCATCACCGGACAAGTCCCTCGTCGGATGATTGGCACCGACGCCTTCCAAGAGACCCCAATTGTTGAGGTAACGAGATCAATCACAAAGCACAATTATCTTGTTCTTGATGTAGAGGACATTCCTAGAATTGTTAGTGAGGCATTTTTCTTGGCCACTTCGGGTCGACCCGGCCCGGTTTTGATTGATATACCCAAAGATGTACAGCAACAGCTTGTGGTTCCTAATTGGAACCAACCCATTAGATTGCCTGGGTACATGGCTAGGTTGCCCAAGTGTCCCTCTGAGGCCCATTTGGAGCAGATTGTGAGGTTGGTATCTGAGTCCAAGAAGCCTGTGTTGTATGTTGGTGGAGGCTGTTTGAACTCCAGCCCGGAGTTGAGGCGGTTTGTGGAGCTTACTGGGATCCCGGTTGCCACTACTTTGATGGGTCTCGGGGCATACCCGAGCTCGGATGAATTGTCACTCCAAATGCTTGGAATGCATGGTACTGTTTATGCTAATTATGCTGTGGATAAGTCTGACTTGTTGCTTGCTTTTGGAGTGAGGTTTGATGACCGGGTTACGGGGAAGCTGGAGGCATTTGCTAGCCGAGCTAAGATTGTTCACATTGACATTGATTCGGCAGAGATTGGAAAGAATAAGCAGCCTCATGTGTCTGTTTGCGCGGATGTGAAATTGGCTTTGGAAGGGTTGAATAAGATATTGGAGGGGAAAGGAAGAAAGCTGAAACTTGATTTTTCAGCTTGGAGGGAGGAGCTGGACGAGCAGAAAGTGAAGCATCCATTGAGTTTTAAGAACTTTGGGGAATCCATTTCTCCTCAGAATGCTATCCAGGTACTTGATGAATTAACTGATGGGAATGCAATTATAAGCACTGGTGTTGGGCAGCATCAAATGTGGGCAGCTCAGTTTTACAAGTTCAAGAGGCCTCGCCAGTGGTTGACGTCCGGGGGATTAGGAGCTATGGGTTTTGGATTGCCTGCTGCTATTGGGGCTGCTGTTGCAAACCCGGATATGACTGTTGTTGACATCGATGGTGATGGGAGTTTCCTTATGAATATCCAGGAATTGGCCACTATCAGTGTGGAGAATCTTCCCATTAAGATTTTGCTGTTGAATAATCAGCATTTGGGTATGGTTGTTCAATGGGAGGATCGTTTCTACAAGGCGAACAGGGCTCACACTTATCTAGGGAACCCAAAGAACGAGTCTGAGATATTCCCGAATATGCTGAAGTTTGCTGAAGGTTGTGGGATACCAGCTGCCCGGGTGACGAAGAAGCAAGATCTTAAAGCAGCAATTCAGAAAATGTTGGACACTCCTGGTCCATACTTGTTGGATGTAATCGTTCCCCATCAAGAGCATGTCCTGCCTATGATTCCGAGTGGTGGTGCATTCAAAGATGTGATAACTGAGGGTGATGGAAGAATAAGTTATTGATTTCCTCAGTAGCATCCGTCTTGTTTTAACCTTTCATGCGTGGTATGTACAATTTTGCAGTGTATTTAAAGTCTTTAGTTTATGTAGTAGTGTTAGTTTGAACAAGTTGTACTTGGAATAATCATAAAGATGTGTTAGGTTTCTTAACTTAAAAGTTATGTGTTGGGTCTGCCATCCGTTGCATATTTCAATTATGTTATATATTGTTCTCTTATTCATAAATATATGTTATGCAACCGACAAAAAATAAAAAGATCATGCTAATAAAATTGGCTTACCAAACAAAATCCTCTATTTTGTTATCGAAACAAGGATGAAAACAGAGGTAAAGCCTCATTCGTTGTACAAGCCGAGAGAAGTAGACACTAGAATTAAAGAAGATGCAAAGCTTTTGATTGAATCTGGGGTGAGTTATTTGATAGTTGAAACTTGATACCGCTAAACAATGTTTGATTTAAAATAGCTCACAACATAATACAACTAGCATATGATGTAAACAAACATAATTTTGCAAATGACTGGTATAGTAGTGGGAGCCAAAATCCACCACATGCGAAAGTCTTGATCTACCTTTTCTAAGAACATAAAGAAACAGTCTTCAAAAGGGCATAAGTTTGGTGTCTGCTAAGGACTTGAGAAGAAATGATAACTTGAAAGTAAGCTGGACCTAGAGTTGCCCAAGTGTTGTGTGCCTTTGATTAATCATAGGTATATGGGTTTTTATATTGGAGGAGTCCAAGTGGCAAAAGGACAGTAGGCTGACTAGTCTGTAAACCCAAGAGGATCCTGATTCTTGAGATTGTTGGAGTTGAACTCCCTCCCAAGGGTTTAACTCTTGATGAAGATTGAAGAGTTGTAACCCAAATTTAAAGAGATATGACACAACATTTGGAAGAGACATGTGCATCTCTATCTATGTAAAGGGATGATTCTATGCAGATTTCACGCAACCAAAACTCTCATTCCTCTATTGAAATTCCTGCTTTTCTCTCCTATGACATTTCTAACAACCCTTTCAATCATTTTTTTTTTACTGTTTTCACATAGAAAAAAACATATGAAAACTAATATATTGCAGAAATAGTTTCTAGAAATTCTTGGGCCGTCTTGAAAACTTTTTTTGGAGTGTTGGGTTGGTCTTCGAGAGTGCAAAATGCAGGACCAAGTGACCAACAATAGTAAATTGCTAGGCCTTATTGTATTCTAGAGACTTATTTGCACGTTCCACTCTGAATACTTGTAAGGGAAGGTAAATCTTTTTTTTAAGGAAAGCATAAATTTTTACGTGCCATTGAAACATTATTTCCCTCTAGCTATAGAAAAATTATAACCCACATATACATTGTTCCAACATTTCTTTGTAAGGGGGAGTTTGTGTCCTACTTAGGGCTTTACCCATATTGGATAAAGAGTGAACTTAATTGGAGACTACACTTATTGAGCATTTTATATAGGAACGTCCCAACTCAGGGAGTTGACAACCAGAACTTGGAGGCCACAGTCCTCAAGTCCTTGGCTATGAGAGAGAAGGCTTCTACTTTTGATTGAGGATGCCCAACTCAAAAGTTCTTCTCGATCTATATATAATTCATCCATGTCTTCAAAGCATGGGTTATCTTTTGTCTTGGTACTTGGTTAATTATTAAAAAACTTCTTGTGGACGTGCTACTCGATTCCTGGATTTGGATTCCCTATTATCCTTATTTTTACTTCTTTCATTTATAACCGAGCAACATAAATCCAGGAATTGTAAATACATAGATGCAACATCATTCACACCTAAAAAATGTTATAAATCTAATTAATCTTTTTCCCTTACCAATTGATAATAAATATATGATTAGGATTAAAAGGAATAAAAACAAGTAGAGGATCTAAATTTGTAGATACCCATGTTTATTGTCTAACTGCCTTCTTGCATGGGATAATAAAAGATTTACAGAGAAGGTATATTCTCGATCCACATCAACATCTTCAAAGAAATGTTCAAGTTGAACAACAATAAAATTTCTTCAACGACGATTAAGAAATAAGAACAAGAAGCAAACATCATAAGTGCGCTTTTCCTTGACACAATGACACAGCGATGTGAAATATAAAAAATTGGCATAATCATAAATCATAGTCTCAATTACAAGATGTGAAACGTGCTATCAATTATTTCTAGGGTTAAATACAAAAATGGTCCACGAATTTTTCAGTGAATCTCAATTTGGTCCACTAACTATAAAAAGTGTCAATTTGGTCCACAAACTTTCTAAGTTGTATCAAACCAGTACAAATGTTAATTTTTATCAAAAAATTAACGGAATTGGTCACATAAAAATGTGATGAACGAACTAAAATGCCTTTGAAAATGTGGTCACTTGCTGTGCACATGACCAATTTTCGTTAAATTTTTCAATGAAAGTTAACATTTGTACTGCTTTGGTACAACTTGAAAAGTTTGTGGACCAAATTGACACTTTTTATAATTAGTGGACCAAATTGAGATTCACTGTAAAGTTCGTGGACTATTTTTGTATTTAACCCTTATTTCTATTTTAAAACATAGCAATATGAAATTTATTGAACCCGCATTTGCTTAATTAACTATATACAACACCATAACTATCTTATCATGACAACACATAGGTGACAGGTAATTCTTGAGGTATAGGTAGTTCTTGCAGGAACAATTGCATCAATTTGAATTTTGAAGTAGATGCAAAAAGGATTAGGAGGCATGATTAGATTGTCACCTTCTCCTTCTAACATTTGAGCTACAAATTTCATGGAAGGACGATCTATTGGGTGCCATTGGATACACCATAGACCAACAATTGCAAGTTTCCTAGCAATCCGAACGTCTCCTTCGTCCTCAATATGGATCTGTAGGTCATTCCCTTGCTCTAAAAGGTTATAGATCCATTCCGGGAAGTAGACTTGGTTGGTGGAGTCTTCCATGACTTTAAAATTTCTTCTGCTCCCAACCATTTCAAGCAATAGCGTTCCAAAACTATACACATCGGCCTTATAGGACACAGTTACCAAAGTTCCTAGAGAACATTTCGGGTGCAATGTAGCCCATGGTTCCCCTAGCTGTAGTCATAGGTATTGCACTTTGATCCTTGGAGCACAACTTAGCTAGACCAAAGTCAGAAACTTTTGGAGTGAAATCCTTGTCGAGCAAAACATTATTTGGTTTGATATCAAAATGGAGGATTTGTTGGTCACACCCTTGGTGAAGATATTCAATTCCTTTGGCTATGCCTAAACCAATATCTTGCAACTTATCCCAACCAAGGAATGAGTTCTTGTGATCTGCTGATGATAAGAAATTCTGCAATGAGCCATTTGGTAATAGACAAGAGCTCGTATAAATCCATCAGCGCAAAAGCCAACCAATCGAACCACATTGACGTGGTGGATTCGACCCATTGTTCCCACTTCGTTTATAAAATCTTCCCCCTTTTCACCTGTATCAATGTTGTCAAGTATTTTTACAGCAACAAGTAATTCAGTGGAAAGCTTCCCTTTAAACACTGTTCCATAGGCCCCTTGGCCCAACTTGTCCTTGAATTGATTTGTCATCCTCTTAATATCAGCATAGGAATATCTACTTGGCTTGAGAGCTTTGTAATCATCTAAAAACCTTTCCATTCTCTGTTGATTTTCTTTTTCTATTTTGTTAGAGCTATACACATAGTAGATGACAGAGCTGGTTACTATAGCAACCACAGAAAGTGCGCAAGTACCTGCAGAATATGAGCTTCTGTGTTAAGAACACCCATTTGAAAAAAAAAAAAAAAAACAAAAAAAAAAAAAAAAAAAAAAAAAAAAAAAAAAACTATTCTACATTGCCTCAATAACACCCCAGGCCCCTTGTAGGAAAGAAAAAAAGAAAGAAAATTAATGAAAAAGAAAAAAATCAAGAGTGATAACTCACCTAGTATCTTTAAGTTTGGCCTTCCATGGTTACCACCTATAAAATTAAGTTGTTAATGAAAGAAGTAATTAGGTTTATCAAGTCAAATAATCTGCATAACATATAAGTCTGCATTCCTTGCATAAATATACGGACATACATACATACATATGCATACAAACTAGCCTTGTCAATGAGCGGTTGGGTTGGGGAGAAGTGGGAATGAATAATTTGAGGGAAACGGAAATGAAAGGGTATAGTAGTTTTGAGGAAGTAAGTTTTTCAGTTTAGAATGATTAATTGGAAGGATAACATACAAACAATGTTATGTTGCCATCCCTATGAACTTAGACCTCACATTTAATCAAGAGTCAACTTAGTCACTGATTTAGATTTACAGTTAGGTAAGATTAGCATTTTTCGTTAATTGGGATGACTGAAAATATGTTTTCGCAGAAGCAAAAAGTGAAGATAGATGTGGAGCTTAAATGGCATACCTTTTGGCACATCTAAACATTCAGTTTCAGTCAGGTTGTCTGCGAATTCATTCTTCAATCTGCATGTCTTGCCTTTCTCCTCGCAATGTTCACAGGACGGTTTGGACCAATTCAGTGTCAGAATGGGCAATCTAATGTCTGGAACTGATGTGTAGTCAGGCATCTTGGTACAAGACACCAGGGGCAGTGCATCAATGGGTTCTATATAACCCTCATAATCAGAGCATACAGCATATATCTAGTTGCTAGGGAATATTGATCTCTTTCTATTGATGGTGGACAACTGAATAAGGTACAGTTAGTTCTGTCCTCCACGCATTCAAAGGGAAAAGAAGATGAACGAAGGTCGAAAATCTGTCTAGGCCAGCAACCATTTTGGTAGTATAATTCAATTTGCTGAGACGCGTGGTCAATCTTTTTAACCAACGGCTCATTATTAGCCGATGATGGCATGTTGAGCACAGTTTGCTTGTCTTTGGTGCATGATAGATCAAAGCCCTGGTAACCACAATGGCTTGGCTGCCTGCCTTTAAGGCGAAATGGGAACCGGATGGCAGGGCCGTAGCGTTTACATCTTACTTCTTTGCTGCAATCTTCAAGGCCTTGTACTCCGCCGTGCACTACATCTACTACTATGAGCAACCACCATAAGAAATTCAGAACCATTTCTATTTTTAATGAAAATGGTGATTGCAGCTCTCTTGGTATTATGAGTGGTCTCTTGTCCGGTTCTTATTTACTTGATGAGAGGATGATCATGTGTATTGGGACCATGGCTATTGCGGGCGTATGAAACGAATCATTTGACTTGTGTCATGGTGACTTTTTAGCATTTTGGTTGACTAGGCAAGTGAGCATCAAATTTAATGGGTTCCAACCCCCCACTCACATCTCGCACTTATCCTGCAACATCTTTCATATCTTTTTTTCCACGGCCAGAACCAAATTCTCCATGTCTACAGGAAGTCTCCTCTTTGGTGCTTACACAGCCTTCCTCCTCCTCCTCCTTCTTCCTCCTTCCCTCGGTTCACAAACTTCGAATACCCTGTCCTGTGGCAACATCAACATAAGCTTTCCATTTCGATTACAAGGAGACCCTAAACACTGTGGGATCAAAAGGTATGAGCTATCTTGTGAGCCAAACACTACTACTACTAGCACTGCTGCTGCTGTATTATACTTGTATTCGGGAAAGTACTACGTATTGGCAATCAATTACAGCAACTTCAGAATACGAGTTGTGGATGCTGATGTTGTCTCGTATTCTGAAGTTGTTGATCAGAAGAAAGGCAACAACTACTTCTCCAGCCCGCATTACTCTTTAAGCGGCTTTAACTTCAGTATTGTTGAAGATTCTTACGCCTATTATGAACATCCCGACAGACCTACGTTATCAGAGTCTATAATTTTTTTGATGTGTGCAAATCAGATGAATTCTCCTGTGTTTGTTGAAACTGCTCCATGCACAATGGACAAGAGCAGCACCTATTCTTATCTCATGGTTGGCAACAACATCAGATCATTTGATTTGGGGGAGTCCTGCAAGATAACACTGATGGTTATGGTAACGCCTTCAAACGACAAGTACATGAAGTCTTGTGAAGGCATTTACAATGAAATAGGGAGTGGCTTTGAACTCTCATGGTTTAATTTCGGATGTGGATGTGGAGTTGATGAGAGTTGCGAGGGATTAGCTGCTCCCGCCGGACAGTGAAAGGTAGTACCACTAGATCTTTATCACAACATAAGAGTCAATCTATATACACCTTCATCCCTTATTGCTAGATTATCCATCAAGTAAGTCATTTAGATTTCATTTTTTGGTTAGCGAAATGTAGCTAAGACCATAGAAAAAATAGCCAAGACACTGCATGTCATGCGGATGATTTTGACCCTTGGATATTGGCGGATTCACCTTTCCACTACTAGAATATAGTTTCTCTACTTTTAGATTTGTTTATGCGAAAATTCAACATCAACTTGTTTCTTCTTAATTTCACTTTTCTTGAATGTTCTTGTAACCTACACACATTTCAAGACACTGTATACATAGTACATACATGCAGTTGGAGTAATCACATACACTAATATTTACATCCTGTTAATAAATTCTAAATTAAGGCAAGTAGGCAACAGTATATTAATCTGTTGTAATTAATGGTTTTAGATGCAGAAAACTTTTCTTGGTACCACATGTTGGGTCGGCCCAGGCAGCGACTAATATTAATTGCATCGATATATACCATTTATAATTTAATCAGTATATGGAGTTTTTGTTTTTGGCCAGGCACTATATGGAGTTTAAGTGTGAAGTTTTATCTGAAAAAATCTCTATCATGTTATAATTATCAATATATGCTCTTATGGTTAGTACAGATATGCTAATCTTTTTGTTTTCTTTATCTATTTAGAATCTTGGTACGAGAGACTAGAAACAAAATTATCAGGTGAGTGGTCTTATCTCTCCAACCAGCTTATATAAGTGTGTAGTTAAAATTTTCTTTGTCCTTGCATTTATCATTGGTCAAACTACCTTATTCATTTTTATCGAATTTCTTCACTTCGTTTACAGGAATACTTCTCATAAAGAACTTTTTTCTATTCTACACTACGCTCACTACCAATGGAATAGTTTACATCGGTAAGAGATGGATTTCAAAATCATTTCGTTTAAAGCATATATATATATATATATACAGGCTCCTTCTGTTGAGGTATACCTCAACTTATTTATGTTGAGGTATACCCTGTTCGGGCCCACACGAGTCGTTTTGTGTCGATCCGAACCGTTCAATTTTTACATCTCCATAGATAGATCATCCTTGCAAAAAATTAGCCAAATCGGAAATCATTTGCCTATCTAACTTTGATCAAATAAATGGACGAACCAAGTATTTTTGATGAAACCGTCCATTTGTTTTATCAAAGTTAGATAGGCAAATGGTTTCCGATTTGGCTAATTTTTTGCAAGGATGATCTATCAATGAAGATGATCCTTGCGAACGATTCGGATCGACACAAAACGACTCGTGTGGACCCCAACAAGTTCATACCTCAACATAAATAAGTTGAGGTATACCTCAACAGAAGGAGCCTGTATATATATAGGCTCATTTTTATTGAGGTATATCAGGCTCCTTTTATTGAGGTATACCTCAACTTATTTATATTGAGGTATACCTCAACTTATTTATATTGAGGTATACCCTATTAGGGCCTACACGAGTCGTTTTGTGTCGATCCGAACCATTCATTTTTTACATCTCCATTGATGGATAATCTTTACAAAAAATTAGCCAAATCGGAAATCATTTGCCTATTTAACTTTGATCAAATAAATGGACGAATCAAATATTTTTGATGAAACCGTTCATTTGTTTAATCAAAGTTAGATAGGCAAATGATTTCCGATTTGACTAATTTTTTGCAAGGATGATCTATCAATGAAGATGATTCTTGTGAATGGTTCGGATCGACACAAAATGACTCGTGTGGGCCCCAACAAGGTCATACCTCAACATAAATAAGTTGAGGTATACCTCAATAGAAAGAACCTATATATATATATATAGGTTCTCCTCCTTTTAAGAGGGATTCATTTTCACTTGAAGCAAAATGGATTAGCATTGGAGGGACTACCCTGCAATGTAATCCAATAATCGAAATCATCTAATTTTTAAATCTTTATTTAAGAATCATCCCAGTAAATAAAAAAACAAAAGTCATTTAATCATTTTAGTTATCAAAAATGTTGTCTTCGTTTATTTATTTTGTCACAGTTAGAAGATTAAATAGTTATAATTTAGTTGTTTTTTTTTTTTGCAAGGATGATCCTTATATAAGAACCTAACAAATAGATGTGTGATTCGGTTCATTAGATTACATTGATGGTTGATCCCACTTGCGATCCCTTTTGGTTCTTATCTAAAGGGATCCTCTTTATAAGTTTCTCATAATATATATGGAGGCCCTACTATATATATATATATTGAAGTAAATCCAACCATTAAATGTGTTGTCTCTCACTTGTTCTTTTTATGAGCCGAATTATCTATATATATTAGTTAATCTGACTCATATAAAGGACTTAACATAGGAACAAGTGAGGGACAACACATTTAAGGGTTGAAATATTTACTTTAATGAATATTAATTTCACAATCGTGTTAAATTCAACTATTAAATATGTTGTCTTTTACTTATCTTTTAAGACTTTTATGTTATGTCTGTCATATGAGCCGGACTGATATATATTCTCATAATGAGCTAAAGGAAAATAATACGTTTGATTGCCGATAGCTATGTGAACATGGATTTGGAAGGACATATCATCATTCCAAATAATTTTTGTTGTCCAAAGGACAATGACAAAGTGGTTGATAGTATTATTGAAGCAGTCAATGTCTTTCTTTCTTACAGGATTTTACCAAATAGCCAAATTTTTACTTGGCCTTCCCTTACTAACTGCATTACTAATATACAAATGGCGAATAAGGCACTTTTCAATGTATGAAAATATAGAAGACTTTCTGCAGAGTAATAATAATCTTATGCCAGTAAGGTACTCTTACCTGGACATGAGAAAGATGGCAAAAGGTTTCAAGGACAAATTGGGTGAAGGAGGCTGTGGCATCGTATACAAGGCAAAGCTTCGTAGTGGTCATCTTGTAGCCATCAAGATATTGGGTAAGTCCAAAAGTAATGGGCAAGAATTTATTAATGAAGTTGCTACCATTGGAAGGATTCACCATGTTAATGTGGTGCGACTTACTGGATTTTGTGTCGACGGATCAAAGCGTGCTCTTGTATATGATTTCATGCCCAATGGATTTCTTGAAAAATATATTTTTTCTCAGCAAGGAATTCCCTTCTTAAGTTGCAAGAAAATGTATGAAATTGCGCTTGGAGTGGCTCGTGGTATTGAGTATCTACATCGTGGATGTGACATGCAAATTTTGCACTTTGACATCAAGCCTCCCAACATTCTTCCAGACGAGAATTTTATTCCCAAGGTTTCTGATTTTGGGTTAGCAAAGTTATACCCATTGGATAATAGCATTGTGCCTTTGACTGCAGCAAGAGGAACCATGGGATACATAGCTCTAGAATTATTCTATAAAAACATTGGAGGTGTTTCATGCAAAGCTGATATATATAGTTTTGGAATGTTATTGATGGAAATGGCTGGAAGAAGGAAGAATTTGAATGCAGACATAGAGCATTCAAGCCAATTTAGTCAAATCTACTTTCCTACATGGGTTTTTGACCAATTGAGTGAAGGAAAGGACATAGAATTAGGAGATGCCACTGAGGAGGAAAAGAAAATCATAAAGAAGATGATCATGGTGGCATTGTGGTGCATACAATTGAAGCCTAGTGAACGACCTTCGATGAATAAAGTAGTAGAGATGTAATAAAAAACAGAGTGGGAAAAAAATATCTTATATTTTCCTTGAATGATCTGATATACAGGAAGCTAGTATATATAACGTTTACAATAGGCTATACTAGGAAAGGAACTATTCTAGGCTATAAACAAGGTTGATCCACAATTTGTGGAGTCCAATACAGAATTGCTACAATCAAGGGATTTTATTTCTAACACTCCCCCTCAAGTTGGAGAGTGAATGTTGTGAAGTCCCAACTTGCCACTTAGTGTATGGAAACTATCCCTTCCCAAAGCTTTTGTAAAAATATCTGCTAATTGTGCTTTTGAAGGAACATAAGAAGGAGATATCATACCAGCTTGCAGCTTTTCTCGTACTATGTGGCAGTCTATCTCTATGTGCTTTGTACGCTCATGAAACACAGGATTTGCTGCAATATGTAGAGCAGCCTGATTGTCACAATACAAGGATGTAGGATCATTCTGTGAAACCTGTAAATCCCGAAGAATATATCGCAACCATGTTAATTCCAAACACGTCGCAGCCATGGCACGGTACTCGGCTTCTGCAGATGAACGGGCTACATTTGTTTGTTTCTTTGATTTCCATGAAATAAGAGAGTTGCCCAAAAAGATGCAATACCCTGTGACGGACCTCCTTGTGGTGGGACATCCGGCCCAATCGGAATCACAGTAAGCCCGTAATGTGAGAGTATTAGAAGAAGGAAAGAATAACCTTTGGCCAGGAGCACCTTTAATGAATCTTAGAACACGCAGTGCTGCCTCCCAGTGAGGTTTTCTGGGCTGATGCATAAATTGACTTAATGTCTGTACCGAGTATACTATGTTTGGTCTAGTCACAGTGAGATAGATTAATCTTCCAACTAACCTTCTGTACTTAGTAGGATCATTGAGCAATTCACCATCTGTGGGCGTAAGCTTTAGATGTTGCTCCATTGGGAACTTGTCAGGTCGTGCTCCTAAGAGCCCAGCATCTTGCAGAATATCTAGTGCATACTTTCTTTGAGAGATGAGGATGCCTTTCTTGGAGCGCGAGACTTCAATGCCCAAGAAGTATCTCAAATTACCAAGGTCCTTGATACAGAATTGTTTGAGAAGAGAACTTTTGAGTCGCTCTATCTCTTGAGCATCATTCCCTGTTACAAGTATATCATCAACATATATGAGAGCTGCAACAAAAGACTTGCCTTGAGCTTTGGTGAAAAGCGAATAGTCAGCTTTGGACTGCTGAAATCCGGCTTGCTGAATGGCATTGGAGAACTTGGAAAACCAATTTCGCGAGGCATGTTTTAAACCATACAAAGATTTATTAAGCCGACATACCAAGGGCTCCCCCTGTCGGCAAAGTCCCGGAGGGGGTTCCATGTACACTTCCTTATCAAGATCACCATGGAGGAAGGCATTCTGAACATCAAGTTGGTGAAGGAACCAATTGCGTGAGGCAGCTACAGCAAGGAGGCAGCGGAGAGTAGTGAGTTTAGCCGTGGGAGAGAAGGTCTCAAGATAGTCAATACCTTCAACTTGAGTGTATCCCTTGGCTACAAGACGGGCTTTGTAGCGCTCAATGGTTCCATCAGAGTGGTACTTGATTCTGTAAACCCAGCGGCAACCTATAGGCGTGTGACCAGCTGGTAAGGGCATGAGAGTCCAAGTGTTATTAAGTGTCAGAGCATCAAGTTCTGCCTGCATGGCTGTCCGCCAGTTAGGATCCAAGAGAGCTTGAGCTTGAAGGAGAAATTGAGAGCCTCCAAATGCCTCCAAAGCCTTTTTTATAATTTGTATCCACAACAAATGCCAGTAGAGGATGCTGGGGATAATTCAAGCACTGCATTGGCATCAACAGTGGCAGAGTCTGCAGAGATCAATTTGATTGCAGATGAAGTTAAATGATTTATTGTTATGTGCATGCGTAAGGGGAAACTTAACATCCCTACTCAATAAGTGCAATTAAACTTCTCTTTGTAAACTTTTTGTCCAACAAACTTCTCTTTGTATCTGATAGCGCAAATATACTCTTATTTTAGTTTTAAATGATTAAGCAAATAATTAAGCTTTGCAGCAAAGGCTTATAATTAGATTTCTAATAGCTATCTTGATGTGCAAATTCAATCTTTGGATGTATATATGGGAGGGAAATAAGACAAATTTGGTTTCTTGCTTTGTAAACAATGATATTGGGATTAGAAGTCATTTTGACATTTCTTGATATGCATGAAATGGGTATCTTGAGTCTGATGTGTGTTGGATGCTCATAGATAGAATGGTAAGTCAGCCTCCTTTAAATTGCAGGCCCATTTAGCTATTTACATTGTAAGCCCACTTAATTAATTTATTTAATTTTGGGCCAAACCCACTTAAATAATCAATTATATAAGTTCATTGCCCATACGTGGGTTTTACCTTAAATCAAATTTGTTTTTCGTGACCTTTTTTTAAATATAATCAATATTATGGTTTGTTATAATCAATATAATCCCTTAAAATATTATATTTTTTTATTAATATGTTGTTTATTTTATACTTTATAATCTAAAATTAAGAAATTTAAAATTATTTTAAAATATTAAATATTGGACTCATTTGAAAGATCTAATTGAGACATTTTCAATTGTTTAATTTAAATAATTAAATTTATAGTTTTGAATTTGTAAAGAATTATACAAAAATATTAAAAAATATATAGACATTGGCTAATATTTCTCTGCAATCGAACGGTTGACATTATAGTGGTTGTGGCCACACAAGATTATATCTTGATTGTTTGTCTTGTCCATATCTTGAAGAATGAGGACCCTGAACCCTATGGCAATCCATCCATCAATCAATTTTCCAAGAAGCTTTTTGGCAATATTGAAAGACACTGAACTTTCAAACAGCCCTCGCTTTCAAGTTTCAAGTCTATATATATATATATATATATATGATATATCAACCAATCAATCAATTTATTAATTTTTCAAAAAGTTTTTTGGCATTATTGAAAGACTTTGAAAGTTGAAACAGCCCTCGCTTTTCAAGTCTATATAGAGTATAGACTATATATAATTATCAACAAATCAATCAATTTATTAATTTATTAATTTTCCAAAAAGTTTTTTGGCATTATTGAAAGACTTTGAAACAGCCCCTGCTTTTCAAGTCTACTGTCTATATATAATTTTCAACCAATCAATTAATTTATTAATATTCCAAAAAGTTTTTTGGCATTATTGAAATTTGAAAGACTTTGAAAGACTATATATAATTATCAACAAATCGATCAATTTATTAATTCATTAATTTTCCAAAAAGTTGTTTGGCATTATTGAAAGACTTTGAAACAGCCCCTGCTTTTCAAGTCTATTGTCTATATATAATTATCAACCAATCAATTAATTTATTAATATTCCAAAAAGTTTTTTGGCATTATTGAAATTTGAAAGACTTTGAAAGACTATATAGATTATTGAAATTTGAAAGACTTAGAAACAGCCCCCGCTTTTCAAGTCCATATATAATTATCAACCAATCAATCAATTTATTAATTTTCCAAAAAGTTTTTGGCATTATTGAAAGACTTCGAACTTTCACACAGCCCTCGCTTTTGGCATTATATCCTCTGCTGAAATTCTTAGATACAACCGTCCTATGAAACCTCTTTCTGGCAATGTTTTATTAAGAAGATTAAAACATTATTATAAAAACAACTATCAATATAGGCATGGATGATACCGCTGTAAAATAGCAAATTTGGCATAATGATAAATCATAATCGAAATTTTAAAGGTCTATTGATTTTAATTATTAAATTTTAATAATTTTTTATTTTAAGTACTAAAATTAAATAACATTTTAGATTAGATATTACTTGAAAAGTTAAATAAAATAATAAAATAAAAAGTATTAGAGTTTATAAATATTCAATCACATGTCACTATAATAAAAAAATAAAAATAATATTACATCACAAATATTATATTAATTTATACTATATTGTATTTAAAAAAAAAAATCAATCCAGTCAACTTAATTGTGACTGTCTTGGTAAATTGAAAAATACAACTCACACCACTATACTATATATTATTTTGAGTAAAAGTATTGTTTTGACCTCTATTTATACTATATTGTAGTATAATTTTTTTAAAAAAATTTAATTAAGTCACAACTTAACTGTGACTGTCGTTTAGTTACAACTAAATTTGAAGTTATAAGTGTCATACAGTCACAACTAAATATGAAGTTGAGACTACATTAGTAAATTTTCAAGATAATATAAAAACCTCAAGGACAATTTTGTCAAAACCTTATAAATTTTAACTAATACCTATTATATGTGGGTCAAAGGACAAAAATGTCAAATGGAAAAGGCTCAAATCAAAGGGGCCAACATGTTTGTGACCTAATCTAAAAAACTACATTTAAATTTGGTAGTTTAATTGAAATATTATATGGTCTTCATGCTATACCAAAAAATTATTAGAATTTGATATTTAATCTTAATTTTCTAAAATTATAACTTATAATACGTAGGTATAATCAATTATATTGCTATTTAAGGCATAAAAAAGTTATATTTCTATTTAAAACTGAACTTAGAAATTTGAAATTAATTGAACAATATCTGAAATCATTTGCTTAACTATACAACACTAAAACTAATTGGGTGTCGCCATTTGAACCTAATTTTTTTATCATTAGTCCCAACATATTTTTTACACCCAACTAGAATTTAAAAATTACGAAAATTTATTAGAGCAAACTTCATTTTAGTACCTCAAGTGTACCATGTTTTTCAACTTGGTTGTCAAAATATTTGTGTTTATTCAACACTTGTCTGCCGAATATTGGTGGATGTTTCGATAGATGACTATCGAATGGATCTGAGTAATTTCATCTCGTTTTTGCAATAAAGGGTAAAATAAGAAAAATTTTGGACAAAATATGATAGAGTCGTCAACACAACAGCTAAAAGTGGTCTGCATAGCCTCACTCAAGCAGATTTCCTTGCCAGGCGATGTGACATGTCGACATATTTTTCTCCACGGTGCATTTCCTTGGCACTTCAAGTACTCCGACACCTCACCATAAGTAATTCTCCTTTGACAACGTTTATAGTGCTTCATCTAGCAATGGTGCTGGTTTCTTTTAATTATTAAGATTTTTTTTTCTTATATAAAAGGGGCTGACATCTTTTCAAAATACTAAAAAATATGAGTTTCTAGAAAATAACTTACCTATCCCCTAACACGGGGATAGGTGGTATCATAAGAGAAAGAGAGAGAGATGGAGATGCTAGCTGGAATCAAATCACCTGCGTTCCAGGTAAGTTCTTCTCGAGTTTTTATTTAATTTGAAACCTTTCATTGAAGTTCTTATTACTATGGCCAAAAAATAACATGTATATCAAGATTTTGTAAAATTTAGAATATCATGAATATATAATTGCAATGCTATAACATGAAGTGCTTGAAAGTTATGAAATAAAGTGCTGGAATTATAGGAATATTAGAAAGTTGTCAGGCCTTAATCATTAATGCACTCTATTAAAATTGTATGGACCTAATTAAAAAGACACTCAAACTACATGAATTTAATTGGTCATTTTCCCTAATTTCTTTTGAAGCCTATATGTAAATCATGTTTTGGAGCCTTCATGATTGATTTTTTTTTTTATTTGAATGAGAATTCAAACTTTAGATTTTTTTAAAAAAATGTGAATAGAAATACTACTTAACCACAAGATAGTTGGTCTTCATGATTGCTTTTTAGTCTGAAGAAATTTCTCTTTGGTAATTTAATAAGAAACAAGATTACAAATAAAAAAGAAAAGTTGACATGGACCCTGCTAAAATCTGGCACCCCTTCACAAGGATGTACATTCACCACACACAGACTTATCTCATAACCACATCTAACCAAAGACACATTCAACAAGTACTGTAGGGTTGTTTGGTTCAGGTTTTGATAGCCTGAGAATGAGAAAATAATTTTATTTTCATGTTTGATAAGTGCAAATATGAGGAATCATTTCTTGGCTCATGAGAATTTGATGCCCCCAAAATGGAGAAAATGAATCATTCCTCTCAGCTTGGGTTTGGTTTTTCCTTTTCCCACGGAAAAGTATTAAAAATTATACTTTTTCAAGACCATTTTACCTCATTTTATTTCCTATTTTTTCACAAACCAAACATGAGAATGGAAATCTTACAATCCCTTCCCCAAGAAAATACTTAGAAATTGATTTCTCAAGAATTCAATTACATCAATTCCTCGAATCAAACAGATCCTAAAAGTAACACAATTAAGTGAAGAGTATAGAAATTGGGAGGCACTTGATGGTTAGGGACATGTGCAAGTGCATGCACAACTTGCACCTATCCAGGACTGGGTCGGCATCAAAGGCCCACGAAAAATTATTGTATACATGTAACAGTTATATATAACCTTTAATAACTGTTTCTCACCAACCTATTAACATGAGCAAACTACAAGTAAGATATTAACATGTACTAACCTATTATTTGATGAGCAAACTACAGACATCACATTTATTTCTAAAAAGTAATATATTTGGCATGTGTACTAACACATTATTTTATGAGCATATTTAGTGAAGCAGTTTGATGACTCTTGCATTGTTGGAGAAATTATTCTATATAACCGATATGTCATGTGGTATAACCAACCTTTCACAATAATATTTTCACACGTTAGATTGGTTACATTATATAACAGTATATCGGTTATACCCAATAATTTTTCGCATTATTGATAACAACCTTTCACAAGATCAAGAGCTAAAGCAAAACAAAGAAGAAGCATTAACATTCATTGGGGCTTGTAACTCAAGTGGTTGAGAGTAATTACTCCTACACCCAAGGTCAAAGTTCAAATCTCCCATCTCGCTTTAGTCTCCCACTCTCCCTTGTAAATAAAAATAAAAATAAAAAGCATTAACAATGGCATGAAACAAGCATTAGGCAAATTCTAAGAAAGAGCAAACAATCGATTGCTTAGAGTACTATATCCATGAGTTTGACAGCGGCTAATTATCTGCAATCTAACGGTGGAGATGGCAGTGGTTGTGATCACACAAGGTTGTGTCCTAATAATGTCATAACCATAAATGCTTCATCGTGTAATACCAATTCCAAGTCAACACCAATGAGTCTGGTACTCTTACCTGATATGTATCGCTAATAGACTACATGCCTGAAGAATGGGAACCCCAAAGAAATTTGCAAATCAATATCAATCAATAAACTTTCCAAGAAGTTTTTTGGCATTCTTGAAAGACTTTGACCTTAAACTTTTGGCATTATTGGAAGACTTTGACCTTAAATAGCCCTCACTTTTTTTTTTTTTTTATTTCCATCATTTTCTCCCGTGGGAAAATACTAGATATTGGTATCAAATAGGCCGGTCTGGTCTGTTTAAGATGGGCCCATTGTGTTTTCGTGTGGTACTTATTCCAACCTATATAGCTAAGACCTAGGCTCGGTAGGGCACAAGCTTGTTTTTCTTTTTGTTTTTTAGGGTGTAAAAACTATGATAATTTTTTATCTTTTTTTAAAATTAAATATTAAGATTTCTTTGCTTGAAAAACTGAATTTCCTTGTTGAAAAGTTCTTTAAAGATGGAAAAAAAAAATATGTTAAATGAGTTATGCCCAGTTTGGCTGGCCTATTTTGTCCTCGTGCTTGTGATGTGTTTGGCCTCTGTTGTGCTCGTGTTGTGTCGTACCTGATGAGCTAAAAACTTCGGCCTAACCCGCCCATTTATTCATACCATGCCGTGTCATTCCTATTTTAATCGTGATGCATGTGCCTATGCCTGTGGCGGCACATGCCTGTGGCCTGCTTGTGCCGATCTGGCCCGTTTGACAACTTTACACTAGATATTATTTGTTACAACCGTTTTATACAACCTTATTTGTGAACAACATGTGTATGTAAGTTCCATATCTTGAGGTTAACATGTTCTGGGAATTGGGAATGACCCTCCCAAATGGAAAAGACTCAAGAAATCTTTTTGCAGTTATTATGTTTTGTATGTACTAAATTTTAATTTCGAATTTGTGAGCTTTCCGACATTGTGGAGAGAAATAATATTAAACCAACGGCTAGTTGGTAGTTATTAAAAAGATTAAAACATTATATAAGAACTACAATTAATTACTAAAAAAAAATTTATCAATGTAGGTAATAGGTGATACCGCTGTGAAATAGCAGAATTTGGCATAATCATAAATCAGTCTACAGTATAAGCTGTACCACCAAAGTACAATCAATTATATTGCTATTTAGAATGTAGAAATATGATGTTTATTGAACATATATGATCTGAAAGCATTAGCTTAACTAGACAACACTACAACTACTTTAATGACAACACTTGAACACAACTCATCTCAGAGGTGATTGGTAACTCTTGAAGGCATAGGAACTTCTTGCAGAAACAGTTGCATCAATTTGAAGTAGATGCAAAAGGGTTAGGAGGCATGATTAGATTGTCACCTTCGCCCTCTAACATTTGAGCTACAAATTGCATGGAAGGACGATCCACTGGGTGCCATTGGATACACCATAGACCAACAATTGCAAGTTTCCTAGCAATCCGAACGTCTCCTTCGTCCTCAATATGGATCCGTAGGTCGTACCCTCGCTCTAAAAGGTTATAGATCCATTCTGGGAAGTAGACTTGGTTGGTGGAATCTTCCATGACTTTGAAATTTCTTCTGCCCCCAACCATTTCAAGCAATAGCGTTCCAAAACTATACACATCAGCCTTATAGGACACGTTACCAAAGTTCCTAGAGAACACTTCAGGTGCAATGTAGCCCATAGTCCCCCTGGCTGTAGTCATGGATATTGCGCTTTGGTCCTTCGAACACAACTTAGCTAGACCAAAGTCAGAAACTTTTGGGGTGAAATCCTGGTCTAGCAATACATTATTTGGTTTGATATCGAAGTGGAGGATTCGTTGGTCACACCCTTGGTGAAGATATTCGATTCCTTTGGCTATGCCTAAACCAATATCTTGCAACTTATCCCAACCAAGGAATGAGTTGTTATCGGCTGATGATAAGAAATTCTGTAGTGAACCATTTGGTAGGAATTCGTAGACAAGAGCTCGAATAAATCCATCGGCGCAAAAGCCAACCAATCGAACCACATTGACGTGGTGTATTCGACCCATTGTTCCCACTTCGTTTATAAAATCTTCCCCCTTTTCACCTGAATCAATGTTGTTGAGTATTTTTACAGCAACAAGTAATTCAGTGGAAAGCTTCCCTTTAAACACTGTTCCATAGGCCCCTTGGCCCAACTTGTCCTTGAATTGATTTGTCATCCTCTTAATATCAGCATAGGAATATCTACTTGGAATGAGAGCTTTGTAATCATCCAAAAACCTTTCCATTCTCTGCTGATTTTCTTTTTCTAATTTGTTAGAGATATACACATAGTAGATGACAAAGCTGGTTACTATAACAACCACTGAAAGTGCACAAGTACCTGCAGACAGGGATAGAGCCAGGAATTTTAGATAGGCTGGGCTAAAATATACATGAAAAAATCAGTCTAAGAAATTTCTCAGAATTGTTGTAGGATGCCCAAAGTGAATGGAACTGTGTGGATAGATTTTTATTATATAATTACTGGAGTGTCAGGGATGTGAGCTGGGCTATAGTTACACATTTGTATTGATTAATATAGGCACAGATTGTCTAAATCCTATTTTGTTTCAGCTTGGACTGGGCTATAGCACACCTAGTCCGGTGTGTAGCTCCGTCCATGCCTGCAGAATATGAGCTTCTGTGTTAAGAACACCCATATTTTCTAGAAAACAAATTATTCTAAATTGCCTTGATAACACCTCAGGTTCCTCTAGAAATGAAAAAAAACAATTAATGAAAAAAGAAAAAGAAAATAAAGAGAGTGATAACTCACCTAATATCTTTAAGGTTGGCCTTTCATGGTTACGACCTGTAAAATCAAATTGTTAATGAAAGAAGTACTTAGATTTATCAAATCACTCAAATCTGCATAAAATCTAAGTGTGCATTCCTTGCATAAATCTACATGCATACATACATACATACAAGCATATGCATACAAACTAGCCTTGTCAATGATCCGTTGGGGTTGGGGAGAAGTGGGAATGAATAGTTTAATTAGAGGAAACGGAAATGAAAGGGTACGTATGTTTTTTCAGATTAGAATGATTAAGTGGAAGGATAACATATGAACAATATTATGTTGCCACTATGTGAACTTAGTAAGAGAACATTTTCGTTAATTGGGATGACTGAAAATATGTTTTCGCAGAAGCAACCAAGTGGAGATAAATGTGGAGTGTAAACGACATACCTATGGAAACATCTGAACATTCAGTTTTCGTCTGGTTGTCTGCGAATTCATTCTTCAATCTGCATATCTTTCCTATCTGCTCGCAATGTTTACAGGACGGTTTGGACCAATTCAGTGTCAGAAAGGGAAATCTAATGTTTGGAATTGATATGTAGTCATGCATCTTGGTACAAGACACCAGGGGAATTTCATTAATGGGTGCAGCACTAACCCAAGAATTAGAGCATACAGCATATATCTGGTTGCCAGGATTGCCAAGGCAAGGGCTCACTTTCCTCAGGAAGTACCAGGAAGATTCATCTCTTTCTATTGATGGTGGACAACTGAATAAGGTACAGTTAATTCTGTCCTCTACACATTCGAAGGGAAAAGAAGATGGAAGGTGGAAAATCTGTCTAGGCCAGCAACCATTTTGGTAGTATAATTCAATTTGCTGAGACGCGTAGTCAATCTTTTTAACCAACAGCTCATTATTAGCTGATGATGGCATGTCGAGCACAGTTTGCTTGTCTTTGGTGCATGATAGATCAAAGCCCTGGTAACCACAATGGCTTGGTTGCCTGCCTTTAAGGCGAAATGGGAACCGGATGGCAGGGCCGTGGCGTTTACATCTTACTTCTGTGCTGCAATCTTCAAGGCCTTGTACTCCGCCGTGCACTACATCTACTACTATGAGCAGCCACCATAAGACATTCAGAACCATTTCTATTTTTAATGAAAAAGGTGATTGCAGCTCGCTTGTTATTACGATGGGTCTCTTGTGTTGTGTGGTTGACTTGTTGTCTCTTGGGTGACTTGCTAGCTTTTTGGTTGACTAGTCAGTTGAGCATCAAATTTAATGGGTGCCCACCATTCACATCTCGCATTTATCCTAAAACATATATTTCATATAAATTTTTCCTCGTAATTAATTTTGGTAAAATTTTATATTAAATTGGAAGCTCCTTCCTTCCCAGCCTCGATCTCCTTCTAGCTCGCTCACCATGTCTAGAGGAAGTCTCTTTGCTGCTCATATCACAGCCTTTCTCCTCCTTCTTCTTCCTCATTCCCTCGGTTCACAAACTTTGAATGCCAAAGATAATTCTGATTGTTCCCGGTCCTGTGGCAACACCAACATAAGCTTTCCATTTCGATTAAAAGAAGACCCTGAACACTGTGGCATCAAAATGTATGAGCTATCTTGTGAGCCAAATACTACTTCTACTAGCGCTGCCGCTGCTGTATTATACTTGTTTTCGGGAATAAAGTATTACGTGCTATCAATCAATTACAAAAGCTTCAGTATACGAGTTGTGGATGCTGATGTTGTTGATCAGAACAAAGGCAACAACTACTTCTCCAGCCCGCGTTACTCTTTAACCCGCTTCAACTTTAGTGGTACACTTCAAGATCCTTACACCTACTATTTCGACAATTTTGGTAGATATGAAAATACAAAAAAGGAGTATATAATTTTTTTGATGTGTACAAATCCGATGAATTCTCGTCGCTTTGTTGAAACTGCTTCATGTACAATGAACAAGAGCAGCACCTATTCTTATCTCATGGTTGGTCACAACATAACTTCATTCGATTTGGGGGAGTCCTGCAAGATAACGCAAATGGTTTTTGCATCACCTTCAAATGACAAGTACATGATGTCCTGTGAAGGCATATATCATGAAATAGGGCGTGGCTTTGAACTCTCATGGTTTCAGAACGGATGTGGAAAATGTGGAATTCAGGAGAGCTGCTACAGAACCTACAACAACAGTGGCGAATTGGATATGGAGTATGAGATTAGCTGCCTTCCGTCATATAAAGGTACTACTTTTTTTCACAAAATAAGAGTCAATCTATACACAAACAGTGAAATACATAGATGTTAAACTTACTTTGCTAAAGAATGAACCACTCGATCACAAATTATTCCTGAACTCATAGGAAGCAGACTAAAAATGATGTAACAAAGCCTCAACTACAGCAAAGCTAAAATCAGATCCGACTTTTCCAGACTACTATAAAAATAAATAAATAAATAAAAATCACAAAAACAAAACTCAACCGACTCTGGCGACCTCCTCCCAACCGGCTGCCACCCGTACAACCCAGTCGGCTCCATCTGTTTGACAAAACTGCTTGATGGGAAAAGATAAGAAATATCAGTTGGACAAAGTTGAGTACCTATAATATGAGGCTAGAATAAGTTATTCAGCAAAATCTTCCAGGTTTTTTTAAAGCTAGCAAACATATATATAAATCATGTAAATGCCTACCTCGACTTCTGACGAGCACTTCCACTTTCCCATGGTGAATCAACAACTATAACATTGAAGCCAATCAGACTCAACTGCATCCAAAAAACACTTAAAAAAAAAAAAAAAAAAAAAGAGGAAGAAGAAGAAGAAGGTGGGTACTGGGATGGTGTCGGTGTTGGCTGTATAATTGTTTATTTTTTCTGTTTTTTCTTCTGTATAATTGTTGATTTCTTTTTTCGGTTATTTTATTGTCACACTTCAATCCGGAATTAATAATAAATTTCAGATTAAGAAATAAACTACACTAGAATTAATTCCTATAAAAAGAACGTGACATAGAAAAATAAAATAAAAAAGCATTAATTGTTTGTCCGATGAGTTCTCTATCTATAGAACTCTATATATCTCTTTAAAAGAGTCGTAACTATTGGGTTAAACCCTATATATCAAGAGTTACCTCTTAATTAGTAAAAGACTGTAACTGTTGAATTCAACTTATATAACCCCTGAAATATTATTTAAATATAAATAAAGTTTTGAATCTTAAAATATAAATAAATTATATAACTTATTACAACAACACTTATCTTTAGTAAGCTGTAAGCGTAAGCATACGCTAATCTTGTTGTTTTCTTTATCTATTTAGGACGTTGGTGCGAGAAGATATACAGAAAATTAGTAGGCGAGTGGTCTCAACTTTTCAACCAACTTATATATGTCTGTAGTTAAAATTTTCTTTGTCCTTGCATTTATGATTGATCAAACTATCTTATTCATCTGATGGACTTCTTCACTTTTGTTGCAGGAAGAATAGTTTTCGTTTTTATAGCTACTGTTAAGCTTACGCTCACATTCTCTGCAATCATTTACCTTGGTAAGAGATGGATTTCAACATCATTTGATTCAAAGCATATGTGTTTGTATATAGGGAAATGTTGTCTTGCAAGACTACGAATCTAAATGATTGATTATGACTAAATGCATGTGTGGTCTAAATTTACAATCTGACAACATAAGCAATTAAGCCTTTTATGTTGTTAGACTTTCTAGCAGGAGAAAATGAGCTTTACCCTATACATATTAGTGTACTAAAAATGAGCTAATTATGCTTTTGATTGCTGACAGCTATATTGAGATGGATTTGGAAGGCATTTCATCATTCAAAGCATATTTATTGTCCAAGGACAATAACAAAATGGTTGATAGTATTGCAGCAATCAATGTATTTCTTACTTTCTGTTGATTCCATTTTTATGAACCGCAGGACTTTACCAAGCAGCCAAATTTGTAATTGGCCTTCCCTTTCTGACTGCATTACTAATATACAAATGGCGAAGAAGGCACTTGTCAATGTATGACAATATAGAAGACTTTCTGCAGAGTAATAATAATCTCATGCCAGTGAGGTACTCTTACATGGACATCAAAAAGATGACAAGAGGTTTCAAGGACAAATTGGGTGAAGGAGGCTATGGCATCGTATACAAGGCAAAGCTTCGTAGTGGTCACCTTGTAGCCATCAAGATATTGGGTAACTCCAAAAGTAATGGGCAAGAATTTATCAATGAAGTTGCTACCATTGGAAGGATTCACCATGTTAATGTGGTGCGACTTATTGGATTTTGTGTTGACGGATCAAGGCGTGCTCTTGTATATGACTTCATGCCCAATGGGTCTCTTGAAAAATATATTTTTTCTCAACCAGGAGTTCTTTTCTTAAGTTGTGAGAAATTGTTCGAAATTGCGCTTGGAGTGGCTCGTGGTATTGAGTATCTACATCGCGGATGTGACATGCAAATTTTGCACTTTGACATCAAGCCTCACAACATTCTCCTAGATGAGAATTTTATTCCGAAGGTTTCTGATTTTGGGTTAGCAAGGTTATACCCATTGGATAATAGCATTGTGTCTTTGACTGCAGCAAGAGGAACCATGGGATACATTGCTCCAGAATTATTCTATAAAAACATTGGAGGAGTTTCATACAAAGCTGATGTATATAGTTTTGGAATGTTGTTGATGGAAATGGCTGGTAGAAGGAAGAATTTGAATGCAGCCATAGAGCATTCAAGCCAATTTAGTCAAATCTACTTTCCTACATGGGTTTCTGACCAATTGAGGGAAGGAAATGACATAGGAATAGAAGATGCCACTGAGGAGGAAAAGAAAACCATAAAGAAGATGATCATGGTGGCATTGTGGTGCATACAAATGAAGCCTAGTGAACGACCTTCGATGAATAAAGTAGTAGAGATGCTTCAAGGAGAAATTGAGAGCCTTCAAATGCCTCCAAAGCCTTTCTTATATCCACAGCAAATGCCAGTAGAGGATGCTGGGGATAATTCAAGCATTACATTAGCATCAACAACGACAGAGTCTGCAGAGATCAGTTTGATTGCAGATGAAGTTAAATGATTTCTTGTTATATGCATGCGTAAGGGGAAACTCAACATCCCTACTCAATAAGGACAATTAAACTTCTCTTTATATAATTCACCTTTTGCACAAAAGGATTTGCTTTAGATTTCTAATAGCTATCTTGATATGCAAATTCAATCTTTGGTTGTATGTGAGGGAAATAAGAGGAATTTAGTTTCTTGCTTTGTAAACAATGATATTGGGATTGAAGTCATTTTGGCATTTCTTGATGTGCATGAAAATGGGAAACTTGAGTCTGATGTGTGCTGTGGATTTTCATTGATAAATGCATATGTTGTTTACCCAAGAGAGGCTATCAATTTGTATATGCATTATTTTTTTGTTTTTTGTTTTTTTTTTTTGAGATAGTATATCGATATGTTATTGAGTGGGCTTATATGGTGTTATTTGTATATCGTCTTGTGCAAAAGTTAGAATCGATGTCATTCAGACAACAATTGCATTCATTGGTCATACGGTTTGGATTGGGTTTACATCATTGTCTTCCATAGTTCACTTATGTTAATTTTATCTTATATAAATGTAGTTCTCTTAACAAAAGCTTCCATTGAGATCGGATGTCAATAACTTAAGGTATTAAGGTGTGTGACCCACCCTCCATTGTAGTTTTATGATCCAAACCTTTTGTTTGTAAGTTTATATTCAAGGATTATTTTCGGAAAAAAAAAAAAATTATACAAATTATGAATGATTACATGATAATCACACCAAAAATACAGTGTATCACCAATTACATATTTTAATAATTTCCGTTGTGTTTGGCAAGAATGATCTAAAACTAAAACAATATTGTTCGGACAATTGAATTACATAGTAGACCCCACAATGTGTCCCTTCAAAGATTATTTAAACAATCTCTCAATTGCTTGGCCCAAAAAAAAAAAACAATCTCTCAATTGAAGCTCTCTGGTTCTCCTTATTCAAAAATATGTTATGCAAGGGATCTACTTCAATGTCATCCAAGAGCAAGTACATAGTACATTGCAATAGCTACTGAGCATCTCAAGGCTCAAACTCAATGGCTCAAAGGTGATGCAAACTAAAGCAAGACTTAGTACTGCCCCTGTGTATTGGCCACTAGACAACAGTAGCAAATACATCCATGGTACAATACCAGGTGTGTGTGTGTGTGTGAGTGCGCGGGCACGAGGGCATGTTCCGCATTGACAGACAGGTCCAGTCAATTTCCGATGCCACAGTCCTCAAGATAGTTTGGACAGGTGCTATGGTGAGTACGCTTGTCATATGACTTTATCTGGTCGTCTTAACCCAGCTCATAAAATTCCTAACATTTCTTTATTTTTTTGGCCATTACCAACCCTGCTGCTCTTTGTTGGTTAAAGAGCACCAGGATAAACATTAACTTGGTAAACCAAAGTAGAGCAACAAAATTGAAGTTAGAATGAAAGAAAAAAAGGTACAAGGTACACAGGGAATGAGGTCCCAAATATAAAAAACTAGAAAGTGCATGTATCATAGTTTTACAGAAATAAGGAAAACATATCTTTAAATTGTGCCAAATGAGAACTAGATACTACTGCATTCTCTTTGAGTTCAAGTTGCCGCATCTATCATCTATCAAACTTACTCTTCTGCATACCTGAAATTATAAAGGAAAACAAAATCAGTCCCCCAATCCCCATACTGCTCTAGAACCAAAAAAACAAACTTTTTTTTTTGAGCACTCCTAAACCAACTGGAGAGCTCTAAAACCATAACCTATTGAATCAATGCATTTCCACATATTCATAAACCCACTAAACATGTAACTAACAAATACAGTTCAAGGTATATGGATATTGGACTACTTTGGTTCCACACATAATCAATCTTTGAGTTAACTGTCCAGGCTTTGATGTCCAACTTCAAGATGTCACAACGCAAACTAACAAATAAAGTTCAAGGTATACGGATATTGGACTACTTTGGTTCCACATATAATCAATCTTTAAGTTAACTGTCCAGGCTTTGATGTCCAACTTCAAGATGTCACAACGCAGTATAATACAACAGAGTAAAAGCAGAACACAAACTTCTCAATCATTCATGTCACAAACAGAACTACCCATTAAATCATATCACCTCATATTTTCTAACTAATACCAAGATGCAACACCAATGGCTACCTATCCCAATTTCTCTATTTGTAAACCATACTGTGGTTAATTGCTCAAAACCAAGAACCATGCACCAAAATACTAAAACAAAAATTTCTCATTTATGCGTCAAATGCCTACTCAACTTTTTTTTTTTTTCTCTCTCAAAACCAGCCTAATCTAGCCATATTGTCAGAATACACAAAAGATACCTTCTTTATCGAAATTTTTGATTCATGCATAAAATTGAGCAACAAACACAATGTGGCATTCAATCTCCAAGACATCACAAACTACTAAAATTTCCCAAAACACATTGACCAACATCCTAAGCACTTGTATAATCGTATTACACAACACACAATGATTGAAACAATACCCTTGGTAAAATTACGCAAAAACATTTCTGAGAAAATCATACATTCATCAGGTGCAGGTCAAATAAATCTCAATAAATTTAATTAATTAATTTGATTGGAATCAGATTGAGATATAATTCGATACCTAAGAGCCGACGATGATGTTGTTGATGGGAATGAAGATCAGCTTCACGAAAAACCCGACGAACCCCATCGCTACGAACCCGATCGCTGTACGAAGCGCCACCTTCGTGAATTCTACACCACAATCAATAAAAAGCGAATCAAAATCCCTAATTTGTATAAAATCCGATCTAGAAAAAACGCAGATCTGAATAGTATGTGTGTGTAAAGCTTTTACCTTTGCGGTCAGGCTTGTGGCACCTCTTGACGAGTCGAATGCTGTCCTTGGAGAACTCTCTGAGCGGATCGACTACTGAGTCAATGGCATCCATTTTCGCTTACTGAATTGAGAGAGAGAGAGAGAGAGAGAGAGAGAGAGAGAGAGAGAGAGAATGAGAGATGTTTGCGACGGAGACGGAAACGGAGAGGTAGACGAAGTAGTTATGACGCGTTTGGACTGTGGTCAAATATAGACAATTCTTTTGTTTTGGGTGCTATTATTGCCATACGGCCCATACACTTTTCTGTATTTCTAATTTGAGTAATTCTAAATACACCCACTTGTTTTGCTGAGTTGACTTTTCTATGTTTTTTTTTTTTTTTTTTTCAACTCTACCCTAATAAAACTTAATAAATGAAGAATAAAAAAAAAACATAACATCTAAAACCAAAAAACTCCAACTAGGGACGGCAATTTTACCTAAGGGTACCCATTCTATTTGGGATTTTCGGGTTTGAAGTCCCGGGTTCCCGAGTCTGATGTTCCAAGTTAAGGGATTCGATTTTGGGGATCCGAGATCCCTACTTTAGAGTCCCGGGTTTGGGATCCCAAGTTCTCGGGTTCGAGACCCCGGACCTTGGGTCCTAGGTTCTTAGGTCCAATGTCTCAAGTCTCAAGTACATAATCTGAGGTTTCGAAGACTTAGGTCCTGGGTTCCAAGGTCTGATGTCCCAATCCAACTTTCAGATTCCTAAGTCCAATACTTGTAACAGCTTAAATGGATAACACAAACATGTGGCAATCGTGTATGGATAGGCAATGCATAATACCTTTGAAAATGTACGTAGATATAATACAGGTATGGTTAAGGCATGGGTAATACTCGTGAAAATGTAAGTGGGTATGGATAAGGTGTGGGCAAATTTCAGCAGGTATGGGACGGGTATTGTGTGTATGGCCCAATGGGTAAAATTGCCAACCCCAACTCCAACTTGACTTCACCCCACAACCATTGTCCACCCTTATTGCGCCTCTGCCACTACCCTCGAAACCATTTATGCCTCCCCACCTCTTTCTTTATTTTATTTAATGACAAAATGTAAATTATTGTAAAAAAAAAAACGGGGATATAGTTACCATTTGTTTTTTTTTTTTTTTATTTAGGGGAAGAGGAATCAAATTTTTGTGCATTGTGGATAATTCTAAGGCCCTTTCAATTGAGATACCCAACAACTGCCCATTTAGGGGTTGGGGCATATATAAATTGTCCCAATTTTGAGGAATTATGGTTGTTTTTATTGGCCGGATTTGTGTGTATTGATTTCTTGTCTTAGTGTATTAACACTCCAAAAGTAATATATATATATATAAATATAATAAAAGGTCATATTAAGTTAATTAACTTCTTAATTTAGATGTCATTGGCTACAATTACATGCATGTCACTATGTGACAATGATATTTTCAAAATTAAAAGTAGATTAGATCGTCCAATTTTTAGGGAATTGAATTATTTTGTGTATGGTCTCTCTTATTTAGACTTGCCTCTTAATGACCCAATTTCTTAGAGGAATGTTAAAAAGAAATTAAAAAAAAAAAAACGGTGCAACTAGAAGCAGCCTTCTAATGGTTAATAACGGTTTAATACTCAAACTTTGACCCCTATTCTAACTTGGTACATAAACTTTTATTTGATGTAATTGAATACCCAAATTTTTATTTTGTGTCTAATAAACCCTTAATTCAGTTTTCACTAGTCTATTTAATTGAAATGTCACTTTCCCAAAGGTAAATATGTCCTTCAAAGTATTAAGGTACTCAATTGGTACTTGTAGACATTTGACACTTTAGTTAAATAGACTAATGAAAAATGGATTAAGCATAGTAATCAAATACTCAATTGATCAAATAAAATTTAGGTACTAAGTTGAAACACGTGTCAAAATCTAAGCAATATTCATTCAAATCCCTATAAAAGGCCAATAGGCGGTGCTTGGCGGGTTGAAGTACCACTTAGACAATGTTATCGACATGATGAGGAATCCAAGTACTTGGAGCAAGGATTTGAATGAACATCGCTTTGATTTGAAGTGTATGCCATTGGAGGATCATTTGAAAACAGAATAATTAAGCAAGAACAAAGAATTTTGTATACCCAAAAGATTAGCCCCAACTTTAGAGTTAAAAGGCACAAATGAAAAGCCTCAAAAGCACATTTACAAGTGGTGTCTAAATGCAGGGCCACACGGATGGCCAAATGTGTGAAATGGATTGTGGGCCGGAGAGGTGATTAAGCCCATCAAATATGATTGAAATTCCATATCCATACCAGTTCGGCCCATCAATATTGAATAAGTTGAAAAGTTAATGGAAGTTCGTTAGTGAGAGCTAATAACAACTCAGAACTTAAGCCAAGTTACTAGCTGTGTTAATGATCACTAGGCTGCACTTAATGAGCCTTTGATGTCCCATAGCTCTAATATGTCAATTCACTTCTCTTACTCTCTCTAAAGTACTAACTTAAGCATTATAGTCCGTTCAAATATTTATATTTGTTCGTATGACTAATCATCTCGGCATAACGACAAGTCACACAAGGCCTAACACCATGCTGTTTGGGCCTAGACCCAAAAGACTAAGCCCTTCCTGGGCTCCTAGCCCATGATCTACTAGGCTCCGGCCTCATAGGCTCCGGCCCCCTGGGCCCTCGGCCTCTTAGGCTCTGGCCTCCCAAGCTCAAGCCTCCCGAGCCCCTGGCCCGTGTCAACTCACTCGGATCCTCGAGACCGGTGCCACGTGGCGCTCCTACAGCGCAAGTCACCACAAAGGACACGTGTCGTCACCGGATTGGTTGACACTCTTCCAAAGGTACTATAAAAGAGGTACNAGCTTCCTAGCTTCCTAGCTTCCGAGCCCCACAATGTCTGACGGAGGTCCTATTCTCGACCAAGTCGACAACACCCCGCTGGGCGACAAGCGGGGCAAGAAGATTGTCGAATCTGATCAGGAGACATACATCCAAAGATTGGAGGCTCAGCTCCAACGAACCCAGGAACAGCTCGACCTCCAAAAGGGTACAACACAGCTGTATGAGCGACTCCTCCGCGACAGGGAAGAGCATACCACTCCCCGGAGTGGTGAGAGGAGGAACCCCCACGACAGAGACGAACACACCACTCTCCGGAGTGGTGAGAGGAATAACCCCCCCGAATGGACCAAAATGTTTCGCGTCAGCTGGACGCAGGGGAAGGTAGCCATCCACCCCCAGGTTTCCAAAAGAGACTTGTCCACCCGGCCAGCCGGGCTCGATCTGGCGAGCATCCTACCCGCTCTGAAGAGTTCCACATTTATCGGGACTGTCGTCATCTGCTCGACGACAACCGCTCTCGGCGAGAAGAGCAACGGACCAACCGGGACGAATCCCACCCGCGTCCCCAAGACTTGGGGGAAGAGCAGGCTCCTTGTCCCAAGCGACGACGGGGAGAAAAGCAGGTTTTCTCGGCTGGGCGCCGCGCAGAAGATGACACTTTAACAAGTGAACAAGTCGCTGACTCCGGTAACAGCGGCTCTCTTCCACCAGACCAGCTCCAACGACTTCTCATGGACATCAGTGAGCGCTTGAGAAGAGTGGAGGGGGGAAGTCGGGGTGGGCACCCATCTTTAGAAACAAGGGAGCTGCCTGGACCTTTCACAGCTCGCATCCTATCCACTCCTCCGGTTAGCGACGTCCGACCTCCCAAGATCACTCCATACACAGGGAAGGAAGACCCATATGACCACCTCATGAGTTTCAGGTCAGCCCTGGAGTCCAAAGGTGCTGATGACGTTACCAAGTGTCGAATCTTCCCTTCCCCCCTCTCTGGCAGCGCCAGGGACTGGTTCTACCAACTTCCTCCGGGCTCGGTTGATTGTTTCAACGAGCTCCGAGAGCTCTTCCTAGGCCAGTATATCATCCAGACCGATAGAATCTACACCACGGATGACCTGACTCGAGTCCGACAGGGCAGCAGGGAATCCCTCCGGGAATACATTACTCGATTTCAGCTAGAACGATCTCGGTGTCGCGACTGTGATGAGAAGGTAGCCTTCGCCGCTTTCAAGGGTGGTCTCCTAGAGGGGGACTTCTTGTTTGAACTCAACCGCCGCAATCCGCGCACCTACAAAGAACTCATGCAAGAGGCCATTGCCTATGCTACTGCGGAATTCAAAACATATGGGAAGAAGCCGCCCACCATGGATCGCCCAAGTACCGACCAGGCCATCATAGTGCCACCCCAGCCCAAGCCCTACTCGGGTAACCAGCATGGGGGGTCCGGGAAAAAGTTCAATAAATTCACCAAGAAGCAATTTGGTGATGGTAGAGGTGGAGGACAACGAAGGGAGGAAACTTATCAGACATCCTACGCCTCCAGGTTCAAAGTCTATACAATTCTCACTGTTACTTATACAGAATTGTATCCTCAGATCAAAGACATACTTCCCAAGCTCCCACCCCGCCCACCACAAACACGGTACCGGGCCAACAAGAACTTCTTTTGCCTTTATCATAATGACCATGGCCATGACACCGAGGCATGCAGAGCCTTTAAGGAGGCAATAGAAACTTTGGTACAGGAAGGAAAGTTGGATGGTTTTATAGACAAGGAGGCCACCGAGAAGGCCAAGACCGACGGACAACGCCGGGGGCGGGTCAATACCATCTGTGGGGGCCCGACCCTCGCTGGCAACTCCAACAGAGCTAGGAAGGAATACGCCCGAAGTGCTCAACCATGCTCCGGCGTTATGGCTGTAGACTTCCACCGTGGCAAAAAGACTCCTAAGCTCGGGTGGTCGCCCATTTCCTTTGCTGGGGAAGAGGAACGTGATTTGATCTTCCCACACGATGACCCTTTGGTCATTGAGGCCACCATAGCTAATTTTGATGTGGCTCGGACCTTATCGAT
>QANW01010875.1:2363417-2392853 GCA_003254865.1 Dryas drummondii | reverse complement strand
CAGTACAGCTTTTCTTGCTAAGGAACTTGGGGGACTTCTAGACAGTAGCTTAAGCAGGAACAAGTGTGTGGTTACTTGTCGTTCTGCTCGGACTCTTTTGTGTACAAAGTTCCCAACCAAGAAGTATCTTTTGCTCGGAAACTTGGGGGACTTCTGTTCGTATGACTAATCATCTCGGCATAACGACAAGTCACACAAGGCCTAACACCATGCTGTTTGGGCCTAGACCCAAAAGACTAAGCCCTTCCTGGGCTCCTAGCCCATGATCTACTAGGCTCCTAGCCCATGATCTACTAGGCTCCGGCCTCATAGGCTCCGGCCCCCTGGGCCCTCGGCCTCTTAGGCTCCGGCCTCCCAAGCTCAAGCCTCCCGGGCCCCTAGCCCGTGTCAACTCACTCGGATCCTCGAGACCGGTGCCACGTAGCGCTCCTACAGCGCAAGTCACCACAAAGGACACGTGTCGTCACCGGATTGGTTGACACTCTTCCAAAGGTACTATAAAAGAGGTACCTTCTGTTCACAAAAGGACAACTGAAATCATTATTATATTATTCACTCACTCTGCTCTCAGATCTCTCTGAACACTGACTTGAGCGTCGGAGGAGCTTTGGCCGGCACCACACCGGTGCCCTTCCCGCTCACCTTCGTGTACTTGCGCAGGGTGCTTTGGATACCATTCTCTCTCATTACTCACCAGTCAGACCCAGCTACCCGTTCCTGCTCCACTTCGACGTGTCATCCACTCAGTGGTGGGTTAACGTGCCTACGTGGTTCGACTCGACGTTGACTGTTTTACCATTTTTGGGCATCAACAATATTTAATTCACTTTTTCGATTTTTTCAAACTATCACCACATTATTTACATGACATTTCATCTATGTGAAATGCCAATTCACTTTGGCGAAATTCACCTTCATAAAAACCCATATTTCCAAAATCACATTTTGAAGTTTCCAAAAAATATCTTCTTTTTTTTTTTTCACTAAATAATATTTCTCTTACATCTAATTAATTTGCCTTAAAGATTCTTAATGAGGGGCATGTGGGGTACACATAAAGAAGCTAGTCAAGGAGATGGGAATTAATGTTGGTGCTCGATCGGTCCTTACAAGATTTGCTATTTTATATATAGTTCTGCTTGGACAGACACAAACCATTTAGTTGAAGATAAATGTTAAAATTCTAATTCTATGTATTAATTAACAATGTTTGAGTTTGTTAACTTGTAGCTCCAAATATATATCACATTACTTCTACTCGAATGCAGTATAAGATTAACGATAAATAAGTTAAAATTAGAGGTTTCAATGTTTCATACACAAAATAGTCTAGGAAGCAATTTTGTTGCGCATTAGAATGCTTGTTGTCACTAACAAATAGTGACAACCCAAAACTATGCTTAAAAATCTAGCTTTCGAAGAGTGTTTGAAATTAAAAACTAAGTGGATTTGAAATTCTTTTAAAACGTGAGTTTTTTTTAAACATTACAAAATTTGGAAGGGGAGTTTTAACATTTACCACAAAAGGGGTGGAAAGAGACAAAAATGAGAAGCTATATATTCTATACAGATAGGAGCGGATACAAGATTTTAGGTTTGCGGAGACCAAAACATAAATGCTTAATTCTCACCAATATCTCACCAAATAATTTCAATAGTTTTTAAAAGTTTTTTTTATTTTAATATACATATACATATATTAAATCCAATATCTCACCAAATAATTCCAATGAACTTGTTAAGTTGTGTACATATACATATATTAAATCTTCATATATTAGTATGAATGGTAAAACATTCTTTGAATGACGCTACACCCAAAGTATATTCATAAGAATTTTGTAAATTCATATAGATATTTACAATTAGAGTTTATTTATTTTGAGCATGTTAAAAAATTATTGTTGGAATACTTTGTTTTACACATTTGTTGCACTAATCATCATCATTATCAATTTTGTCTTTGATTCTTTGTGTAATACCTAGTTCTTAAATATTAATTTTCTTGTTTTGATTTAATAAGGGTGTTTTATTTCAGAAATTGAACTTTGAAGAGTTATGGTCCTCAAAACAAAGGTAACTACAAGAATAAATTATCAATGGTTGTAGTTTTTTGCAAGTATAAATGTGGGGGAAAAATTACAGACAAATAGTTGGGCTGAAAATAAGGTACAAAATAATTGGGTTCAAATAAACCCAATTTGTTTTTTTTTAAAAAGCGCAATATGATCAATTAAATACAATAAATAATATAAATTCATATTACCAATAACCATAAAGAATAAATATCTAAATGATGCCATGATGTTTGAGTTATGGGGAATTTGATTTAACTGTAATGTTTACAAAAATTATAGAATAAACGAGAAGAAAAAAATGTATTTACAAACAACAAGTATACTCAACACATTGGTATACACAATTTATATTAATTTTTTTTTTTTTCAAAAGTTTGCAGGGCCCATGGCCATACAGAAGCCAACTGTGAACTGTGCAGATCTCACTTCCAACCAGCTGCTGTTTTATTGAATGCGTGTGTTGTTACTCTGGAAGAAATTATTGTTTAGTTAAAAAGACAAGTGTGACGAGGTGTTGCCTCTTCATCATCAGAGCATCATATGATTAATAAAATATTAATTATCATTTTTTCTTAATAAATTGCTAGCTAATAGAAACAAGATTTACCGTCAATCTTGATGCTTGATGGAACACCTTATATATATAACACTGAAAATATTGAATATAAAATACTTTGTCCATTGAGTTCACTTCAATATATTCTCACTTGTTCAGCCCATGAATTAATGCATGCATTTTTGTGCATCTGTATGCATTTATATTTACTATTCAAATACAAAAAAATGACATATTTACAGTTCTAGAAATTTTAAACACTTTTAATTGTTGATGTCAAAAAAATTATATAAACACACAACAATACGAAGGTTATCGTGGTTCACTCAACTCATAATCTAGAGCTATTGGACTACGATCGACCACATTGTTGTCGGGTTTTCACTAGAAGAAAGTGTTATATTTACATTGAGAGAGTAAAAGAATGAATGTAGGAATGGATAGGGTGAAGACGTACCCTTTGTGAGTAGAGTGAGGGACACTTTTATAGAGATAAGGGGCCCTCCCTTGTACATGATGGGTAATGAGGTGATGGTGAGGTCAATTCTACATGGTACACACGACTCTTTTGGATTCATTCCACAAGTTTCATGATCCAATTTCAAAACTATCCTTTTCTTTTAGGTGAAGTTAGCTTGGAGCATGGGAATTCAGAAGCTTGTTGTACGTCATGTTGATTTTACAGTCTGAGGCTGATTGTCGCCCTCTTGTGTTTCATGATCCGAATATATAGTTCATTAATTAGTTCCCTTGTGTTGGCTTGCAGGGATAAATTTATTGAATGCTTCTTGGATGTTGAGTTCATCCACATCTATAGGGAAAGAAAGTTTTGGTTGATCTTTAGCTCACATGAGTGAGTCTCACCTCTTTTAAAGAGATGGTCTACCAAAAAGTCAGTTAAATGTTTTCTCAAGAGATGAGAATAGCAAACCCAAAAGAGCATAAGTGTACATGTATTTCAGATTTCTCTTTCATGAATATCTTATACTCATGTAAAAGGTAACACTCCCGAGAGTGTGCTTAACAAACTTGAGAATGCCTCTCATATCCATTCTCCTGCCCCAATTCCGCAAACCAAACAAAACCAAACCTATGGGGTTAAACTTGTCAAGAATAAGTTCAAAACTATAGAGAAAGTGGCAGGCGATTGCTTCAAGCAAAACAAAGCATCGAGCAATCGACTTTCTTGTTGATCAATTGGCGCTGGAAATTCATATAAAAAAAAAAAAAAGCACAGTTAACCGCACACACATGAGAATTATTATATATAATATATATACAGTCCTTTTGCTAGAGAGAATGTCCGCATTTTCAAATTTTACGGATGTGTGAACTATCTGGTCGTCGTGTGGACATCCAAACTTGCTACAACATCTGTCGACTGGATAGTCTACACATCCACAAAATTTAAAAAATGTGGACATCCTCTTTAGAGAAAATCCCTATATATATATAGCATGAAAGGTGTTGTGTTGTTTGTATTTTCTCTTTAACTTTAACAAAATATTAAGAAAATTAGGATTAAATACCAAAAATTAATAGTTTTTCAGTAAAACAGCAAGACACTAGTTTTTTTTTAGTTTAGGTACTAACCTAGAGTAAGACATTTTGGATTAGGTCACAAATCAGTTTGTTAAACAGTTGTGACCGTTTCAAATTTATAAAAATTTAAAATTTTTAAGGGTTTAATACTTTTGATTTAGGCTTGGGGGATGAAGTCGTATAACCCAAAGACTAAACATTAAAGTTTAAGTCTTGTAAATATTGAAAAAACAACAAATCAATAAAAAAGTTATGACTGTTAGACAGTCACAGCTCAATATAACCATATTTTTTTAAAGTTGGTACCTAAAGTAAAATGACATAAATATTTTGGTAGTTAAAATAAAAAAACATTACAATTTGGTACCTAAAGTCAACGAACCTCTAAATATTTCGATCGAAACAAAAAACTTTAACAAAATATATATTTTGTGTGAATTGAGATTCTATTTGACTTACATAATTTATCAAAAGTAACCAAAAGTATTAAGCATCAAAAAATACCGAAATAGTGATCATTAGTGAAATATACCGTATAACGAACCAATTTTTTGGAATAGTAAATGGTTTTCATATTCCAAATTTTAAATTTTGGTTTCAATAAGCCCTAATATTGAACCGAAACGACTTAAAATCACCTCCATACGTGTTTGTATTAATGCTGCAAGCACACAAAAATATTTCCAATGATACTTGACTCTTAAAACTTGTTTATGAACTTAGGTTCAAGCAACATTAGGGTAAGATGTGAAAGTGATAAAGCATATCTTATATTCTTAAAAAGTTTTGGTTTACCTAAAATACCCTTTGCTTTAAGAAACTATTAAAACAAGAAACTTTATTTGAAGAGGTTAAAAGAAAGAAACTTAATTTAAAGAGCTTAAAACATTAATAAATCATTTTAAAATAAAAATAAAAATAAGGGGTTTTTATTAAAGCCTATTTAGGAAAATAGGGTGATAAGCCGGCCCACTTTAATGAAAAAAACGTAAGGGGCATGGGGCCCAGTGCATGACCTTTTTTTCTTCTAATGTTTTACAACGTGGGTGCGGTTGAACAATGTCAATTATTTATAATGATTGTTCAACAGTGGCTATACTCACCGTGCAACAACAGCTATAAAAAACAAAACAAAAAAAGCATTATTTTGATAATAACTACATGACCAAATAATTTCTGATTTGTTTGATTTTGTGTAGAGATGATCTTTGGAAGGTGATCTAAAAAATGAACGGTTCTAATGATGAGTTTACACAATAAAATTACAGAGTTTTGATTAATTAGTATGAAATTAGCACATAAGGAATTAGCATAGAATCTAATCCGTTAATTATAGGTTTTTTTTATTTTTTTATTTTTTTTATTTTTACATGAACATGTCAAAAGTTCATAAAAACAACACAAAACACAAAATTTATGCTTGGAGTCGCATCAACCACTGTCATATCCGTTGCTGCAAAATTACTATCGAACAATGGCTACCGGCCATGTACAATGCCTTGTGCACTTAGCACCTTTGTTTTTTTTTATTTTTTGTCAATTTGAGCGCTTTTATATATATATAAAGTAAGTTTGTTTATTATTAAGTAAACATTTTTACACTTGAAAATAGTAAGTGGGTACATTTATCATTAACGGCTGTAAAGTGTATTTTAAAATAATTTACTTTACATTGTCTATTGTCACTCATTGCGGGTGTCCAGATGGTAGATGGAATAAAAACCTTAAACTTAAAAGCATTTGTGAAATTCCAATACTTGAACCATTTGCCACCCTAAGCATTCAATTTCTCAGAAACTTCATGCAAAAAAGGAGTTGAAAGACTCCTCACCTTCCCCTGTGGTTCAAAATTCTAAACTTCAGACCCAGTGAAGGTCTTCGTAGCTTATAGTCCTTTTCAAGTAGAGTTTCAAGGAAACTTCATACCGTAAACTTCAACCAAAGGGGAAAAAAAATTGTTTGAAGACCAACTCATTATTTTATGACTTGAGAGTTAAGGCTGGGACATTATATGTGATTTATGAATTATAATAATGCACTCTGAAACTGAAATATAGGTCGGTGTACGGCAGCTCCATTTTTTCTTTACTTTTCCCACTGAATTCTTCCAATCAAGGAACAGCACAGAGAGTGAAAGCATACATAAATTTCTTATTTAATTGCCAATTTGCATAAATAATAAGAAATATATTATTGGCTTTGTCCATTTCTAAGCTCTCAAACAAAGCATCTCTTATACGGCATCTGCCTATAAACCCCCCCTCTCTCTTTCTAAGCACATTGTTTCCAATTACATCAGATTGTGAGAAAAAAAGTGAAATTTGGTTTCTTCTGCCATTTGAAACAATTTTGAGGTTACCCATTGGAACCCACATGACATATTTTGCCCAAAAAATGTCTAAGAATGTTGAGCAAGGCATTGTCTGCGGTCACAAGACTCAGTGAGGTTAAAAAATTTACCTTTGCAGCTCAACCTTTCTCATCCCCAAAACCCATATCAGATTTCTCAGCTCCACTTGTTTCACTTGCTCTGCTTCATCTCTCAGCTTGTTTCAGTTTTGTGGGGTTTTAAATTGACTGTGAAAAAGGTATGAAATAAGAGTTTTACTATCTGGGTTTTGTGTGTACTAATGTGATTTTTCATCAAGTGGAAAATACTGATTAACACAGTTGAAATGGGAATTCATAGTTTCATACCTTTGACTTGTATAAATAAATCATGGATATAGAGCTTTTTGATTTTGCACTGGTAAAATGGAGGCATGTCTTGGGATTCATGTCACGATTTTGGGGACTTGGGGGTTGACACTTGTCTTCATGTGTTCAGTGGTTTCTTGTAGTTTCTTAGTACCCCATGAATAATAATAATAGCTTAGCATACACCATAGGAGGTTTTGAATCTTGATCTTCTTTCTTCTATTGTCCTTGTCATAGATTCTTTCATATGTGAAACCTTTCTGATCAAAGCCACTTCTGCAGCAAAAGGGGATTTTGTGGTGTTTTGGCTGAAGCCTTTTTTACATGCATAACTTTGTTTTTGCTTCTAATATGTTATCGTCTTGTTTATGAAACTCCGATGCTTGTTTAAAGGACCTAAAACAAATATTATTTGTTTCTATGAGCAGTGGTGAGAATTGATACTATGGGGAGGAACACTGGTGAAATTGCTACACATGCAGGCGCTGAGGTAAGTGCTGATAATCAAAGATCATACTCTTCATTTGATGTGAATTATGCATTCTAGTTCTTTGTGTAAATTTGTATTAACAATTTTAATGAACTATGGACAAAAAAAAATAGGCCATGATGGAAGGTAAATGCAAAAAATCCCTTTTTGCTTCTATACACAAACCACCAACAGATGATGGCAGACCAAGAAGTATGGTTATTAAGGTAAAAATCGATTTAACTCTTTTAAAGCATCTTTAATTTCTCAAATTTGAATTCATATATCTCAAATAAATCTGTATCTGATTGGAATTTGTTTGTTTAAATTTTGAACTACAAAAGAAAGCACATACTATGATTCCTCCTCACATTGTAGCTGAAGCAATATCAACACTCCATGGTGATGGTCTAGAACTCAGATGGTCAGGCCCCATCACACCAACAGAAATGGAATATGTTGAACAGTATGTACTGGCAAAGTATCCACAATATGTTGGGCTTGTAGAAGGAGAAAAGTTTGATCTCTCAACTATTTGCATCAATGAGGAATCTCCTGAGTTCATGCCTGATGATAAGAGGAAGTCTCCAAGGGGTACTTTCAGGGAGTCACCAACACAATTCTCTGCAAGCAATCTTCCTGACTTAGATATGACTCAGCTAGAGCCATCAAGGTTGCTTGACATTCTCACCAAAAAATCCTCCTTCCCTGGAAGTTTCATCTCTATCCCCGAGATACAAGCTCGAAACAAGGTCTTGAAGCATTGTGGATTGCCTGATGATGAGTACCTTGTTCTCTTCACCCCAAACTACAGGGATGCCATGGTGTTAGTAGGGGAGAGCTACCCTTTCTTCAGGGGAAACTACTACATGAGCATTAGTGGAGAAGAAGAAGACTGCATAAAGGAATTTGCTAGTTACAAGGACTCCAAAGTGATTTTAGCACCAGAGTCGTGGTTGGATTTGAGGATCAAAGGTTCACAACTAAGCCAGTATTTCAGGAAGAAAAGTAAGCACAAGCTGAAAGGGTTGTTTTCTTATCCAGCTTTTATAAATGGGATTCATCACTCACTACATTGGGTGTCGGAAGCCCACCGGAACTCATGGCATGTTCTTCTAGATGCAACCGCACTGGTTATTGGGAAGGATCACTTGAATCTTATGCTCCACAGGCCTGACTTTGTTCTGTGTAGTCTTGACAATTCTCATGGCCAGGCTTCAAAGATCACTTGCCTTTTGGTCAGGAAGAAATCGTTTGATACTACAATGGCTTCATCTCCAGGTCAATGAGTCATGAGGACTATATGTATGCTTATGTAGAATATGTTAAATGGCTTTAAGCAACATCCATAATCAGTAACATTTTTAACTGTGAAAAGGGAATATGAACATCAGCAGGTATAATCACTAAATTGAACGAACTTTCGATGACTACAGAAATTAAATTGATAGAAGTACAATAAAATTGTTCACTTTTGTGAGTTTCTAAATATGGTGCACTTGAATTCCCATCTTTGTAAGTATTTTTATTCAGATTGGGTCTCATTCTTAATGAACAAAGAAATCTGTGTGGTTATTTAGCAAATTTATGCTTTTGGAGTCAAGTGATTGTCATTTTACATTTGCATTGGATGCTTTTTTAACCATAATAAGAACATTGTTTTTTGCTACAATGCAACTTTGACCCCTGTTTTGTGTTTCTAGCTATACTGCATCCTATGTAACGCCTTGTATCTTTTTGCTCAATTGAATCATGGAAATAGACATTAATGCAAAACACAAATCATGTCATTCATAAGGCATCACATATAAACTGGTTTGGCAGATACAATAACTCTTATCAATGTAGTAATTGATCAGTTGCACTGATGCAGCTATTAAATCATAGGGAAAATAGAAGCTAAATTTATTTGAAATCTGAATCCTAAGATTCCTGATGAGTGATGACTGTAACACAGCTATAAGCACATTTTAGAAATTTTTCCAAAAACAAAAAACCAATCATTCATTCCAAAGAAACCATAACGAAAATCATTGAATCAGGGATTAAATGATAAAGTCAATTAACCAAGAAACTAAAGCCAAAACAAATGTTGTACTTTTGAACGAAAATAATTAGTATGAAGGACAAGGACCTTAGTCTGATGTACTATTACCTTTTCAGCCATTGCTAATAATCAAGTTGGTAAACCAATCCTGAGCATCAAAATATATCATGTTACGACTCTTAATCATGCCCATGCAGTGCTCAATTGTGCAGGATTTAGGCTCAACATACACAGTCACGAGACACAAGCATGTTCATGCCATGCACATACTGTATCTTAATTTGTGTGCTTTGGCATATAAAACCAGAGATTGACATAGATGATATTGTGCCATGTGCTTTTTCTAAAATATATCATGTCTCTACCGTACTTGCGCTGACTCAGTCCATTTTACATCTAGATTTGAGTTCAAACTAGAGCTCCCTGCACTTGGGATAGAGAACAAGGGAAAGGAAATATAAATGCAGGAAAGTGTTCTCTAATTTCCACTGCTGGAGTCTGTCAGCAGCAGACAGCATATATTAAAACATAGGAATGCTTATGCATGTTACATGATAGTACATATTATGTACCTCAAGCAGGAAAATACGATATGGGAAATGATGGCTGTGGTGTTAACTTGAACCTACAAATGCTAAGGAAATGAACCAGCCTGTCTATTTCTCAAAGTACATAAAAGAAACAGTGCCAGAAGTACCAAAATGCAGGACAAAGAATAGAAACGGGTCAGGACCCCTGAAAGGACAAATCAGTTCCTGGATGGGTGCAGAGCAATTTGGCATCTTATACTTGTAGGATATACATTTATAAGGACTGACTAGATGGCTGAGCAACTACCCATGCAGCAGATATTGAGTGTGCATCTGATGAGAACATAAAAATGAAATTCAAAGGACTCAAGAGATCACATCATGTTGGTCAACATGGATTCTTCACTTTATGTTAAAAAAATGTAAAGAAAATAACTTCATATTAGTCTACTGACATTATCCGATAATGTGTTTATGTACATTGAAATCATACATAATTTACTCTGGCCATTTTGAACAAGAACTCCAAATGTTTCTTGTGACCAACGTTATGTATATCTGCTAAAATACAATCTTCAACAATATGGCTGCATACTTTGGATTGTTAGCCTACTTTTGGAGGTTGATTTTCCACCTCTTGTTCCTGCGAGAGGAAAATATGGAATTTAAAATAAGGAAAATGCCAACGAAAGAGCTCCAGTTCTTATGCAATAATTGAACTTAGCTACAATAAGGACTTGAAGGAACAAAAAAAGATTTGAGCTACTTTGAAGTAATTTATTATGCTTCATTCACACCAAAAAGAAAGGGTCACATTCTCATGAGAGAGAGAGAGAGAGAGAAGAGAGAGAGAGAGTTTAACCTCTTGAAGTACATGAGCTTGAGAGAGAGAACTAAGTTGGCTGCTTTCCATGTTTGAGAGTAACTGGATGACAGTTTGCAGATGAGGAACGCTGCAAAAATTGTAACGGATGTTAGGCAAAGAGTGCAAGAACAGAGATGGCCTACAAATAATTACTAGTGGGCAGATATGGGGCACACTTATTTTCATGGAGAGAAAAATTGTGGTTTTGGTATACAATCACTACCCATAAAGGCAAAATGATGCATTCCATCACTTTAATTATGGATTGGGTACATAATTTGCACTCAATTTGATGAATACAAATTTCAATTATGCTGTTCATATATCACCAATTATCAGGATTTTGGTCTCAAGTCCACCAGCGATTCCATGTACTAAGCATCAATGACCAAGTGGCTTGTAAATAGGGCTCAATAGCAAATCAGAATTAGGGTAACCCACATTGCTGTATGCCCTAAATCAAATTACCAATTTTGTTAATTCCTCAAAATAATAAACTTAAAAATGTTTCATGTCACAATTATACTAGTTTAGATATTAACAACAAAAAACATTTGATGACACATCACAACTGTTAATTAAATATATTCTTCATAGAACAAGAGCCACTTTAGGAAAAGTGTTGATGTATATAACTGCATGCCACAAAAGATTTGCCAAAGTAAAACCTAAATGAGTACAACCTGTGTAACCCATTTTCCATATGTGCATCCAGAGATGAAATCACTCGAGGCATCTGCTCCAACAACTGCATCAAAAAAGAAAGGAATACAGGACCATGAGTATAACATTTACATGGAATGTTCATAGTCAAGTCCCTAGCGGTGAAAAGAAAAAACATACTTGTCCGGTATTCTTAATTGTAGATGTTTTGACCAAAAGATTCTTTGGAAGCTTTATCAGTTGGGCCTGCAGAAGAGAAGAGATCAAAAATATAAGTAACAATGCGCAATAGGCTAATGAAGCAAAGTCAAATCAGGAGTCAAGTAACGCTATTACACACATACTGCATAGTGGCAGTTTATGACCCCATTACCTCATGTACCCATATGGTATATAAGATGGAAATTAAGGGTAAAAATGAGTAATTCACATTGCATTGTGACGTTTACATTCCATGTCTGAAAAGTTGCAAGCAAGAGAACTTTCACGAGATTAATCCAACTGATAACCAAGGAATATTAAAATATTATGATGATTGTAAAAGGTGAATCATACTGAAAATACAGATTTAGAAGAGTTACATTATCAGGCTGTAGCAAAAGTATAACAAGCCTTCCATTTCTAAGTTAGTGACACATGCTTGTACCGACCCGAGTAGTTTCCCCCTCATTTCTTCTCCTTTCTGAAACTTATTCCCATCTCTGACAACTCAATATACACTTTAACAAATTGAGAATGAACTATATCTTCAAAATTACAGCCAGCACAGCAGCTCCCTAATAGAAATTTAACGCACCTTCACTCCATCTTCCATCCCAACATGTTTATTCCATCATCACAGTTTCAAGACTTATTCAATTTTTAAGGCCCCATCCCCTCACCACAATCTAACCAAAGGATAATTAGCACTCATTTCCAATAGCAAAAGAAATTTACATCTAAGAAACCTGCCTATATGTACCCCCTTCCTGTTTCACCCAAAGTATCCTTCACCAAGGCCTCCATAAACCGTCACACTTCCTATGCATTCTAACTGAGCATTTTACTTCATTGATCCATCCACTATTTGTATCAATTCTACCATCCTTCACCAGGAAGGGTGTCTGATAATTTGCACATTAGTTTCGAGTATTTCAATCCTTCAAGCATCCAATTTCATAGTCTTCAGGTTTTTTCCCATAACAAAATGTTTGCCAACAACTATCTTTGAGGTAGACCACCTGAGCCACATAGAATTCTCCTTCAAATTTTACTCTTTTAAAAGATATTTGCCCTATATTTTCCTGATTAAATCAAATCAGCATCAACATCTGGCATAACAAAAATAAGAATTAAAAAAAATTATGTAATACATAATACATTCTCCTTTCCCAAGTTTAACCAAAACCCAGAAGGCCAATTTGGTTTTTTAACAAGAAATAAAGCAAACCCATTTGATCACTGACCACTGAAGCTTACACAGCTCTTCCATAAATATTTCTGACAGAAAAACTGGAAAAATAAAAATAGAGAATAGGAGGATGCCTGGGAAGGTGAGGATTGTTGCATGAGGTGGAGAAGGTTGGAAGTGGATAGTACGGCTTGAGAGATCTGATCAGACACCATGGCTTTTGCCGTATTCTCTCTGCTGCTTCCACCTGGGGTTGAGCTCGCCATTTGTTTTACTTCAGTGCTCCTACCTAGGATGCGTGACAACTAACAAGTACAAATAAACTGTCTTTTTAGGCCTCTACACCAAAAAAACTGTCTTTTTAGGCCCAAGTGCCCAACTACTACAAACATGTATCAAGCAAAAGTGAACCAATACTGTCTTCAGAAGTAGTTGGGGGACAACCCAGTTTTGAGTTGTGTGATGATGGGAACTCACTCTCTTCGTTTTGAATTCGGAAGTAGTATCTCCAACCATTAAAATCTCCAAGTTGGGCGTTAATGTCCTCTCTTTTTTTTTTCCTTTAAAATCCCTAAGTGGAAGTCAAATAACGCTCCTTTTTAATCCCTAATTTTCTTTTATAACACTCCTTTTTTTTTTTTTCTTCTTTTTAATCTTCCACCCCCGGGACAGTTACAAATGCTTTTGGTCGGAGTTACAATTTTTTTTAATTTCTTTAAATTTTAAAAGGTTTAGCGGAAATTATTGGAGATTCGTATTTATTAGTATAATTAGGGGTTTAGAGTTAAATAATTAATTATTTTAGGTCATAGAATTGTAGTTTTAGTGCTTATGGTTTAGGATTTTGAGAAAATTTCAAACTTGATAGGTTTCTATATTTAAAAAGTTTTGGATTCAATTGTTATATTTGTTATAGTTCTATATGTCTAGAATTGTAATAAGAATCGAATTGTAACTTTATTTAGTTTTCTTTAATAAAGTATCTTTTAATATAAAAATAAAAAAAGTCTAAAGTCTAAACCAAAATTGATTTACGAAATTCTAAAAAATAAGTAAAGAGTGGTGTTATTAAACTTATTCTGACTATGTCAGTCTCGATGTTATATTTCGTTACATCCACTAATTGGGTTGTTGAAGCTCTTGGTCTTAGAGATGGACTCAGCAGGCTATCCAACGCAGTTATAAGCAAATCCAAATAGGTTACTCTAAACTTGTCGTGGATTGTGTTGATACTACAACACAAATTCCTTGATGGCTTAAACACATTTTCATGGATATTCAAAACTTAATGAACTAGTTTTTTTTTTTTTTTTGGCCGGAATGAACTAGGTTTTTTTTTTTTTTTTGGCCATGAATGAACTAGTTTGATGATGTGGAATTGTGTCGTGTGTACCGCAAAGCTAATGGGGCTGTTGACTGGCTAGCAAATATTTATTTTTGTGAGGTTTAGATAAATAACATTATAATTGTGTTTAGAGTTTGGAACAATAAAAAATCAACCAGATTTTTCTTCACCTCACCTCTCTACATACAAGTCAATTTCAATTATTTCAGAAGCCTATCCACACGTTATTTGTCTCAGCATATACACTCTGCTCCTTTCCTTTCTATTTGAATTATCACCTCTCCACTGTCAACTTCTAGAATCAACAAGACGAAAATAGCAGATGAATGACATTCAATTATGCTTGCACAGCCACAAGATTGTGTTAAATTATTAGGAACTGTTAAAATGATCACACTTTAACACAAACTAAATGGCAAGCAAAAATTCCATGGCAAAAAAAAAGGCTAGCAAATATTTATTAAAATCTTGATATATTTCCTTGCAGATTGAAATTAATTAAAAGCTTCTTTTATTCCTGAGATGATCACATTTATTACTTGATTGTAACTCAAACTCATATCAATGCTCAAACAACTGAACAACTCCAAACCAATGTGTATTTATGTTTGTAATTTTCTAACAATACTCCATTTTCCATAACCAGCAACATATATATCAATCCCCAAGGGCTCACGTGGGGTTGATCTGGAAAAACTTGATCGTCCTAATCCTGGCTCTCTCTGTGCGGCCATTGCACCAGCTATCTCACATGCCAGACTCACCCCAGAAGATTGTTGGAGTGATATTGACAAAGTGGATGGATGCCAGAATGAGAATTTTGCATCATATGGCAAAAACAAAGACCATATCGCATAGCTGCCGAGTGTTTCCAAGCCATCCTTGACTCCCAGCATAGGTGCAGGGTTGGATTCTTGGTGGCCAAAGGTCTGATCCCAACCGTGCTGCTGGAGTCATTAAAAATTGTTCTGCAGCAAATATAATTCACTGAACTATGAATTCTGCAACTTGGTACAATGGTAGGTCAAGAATATGGGTTGGCTGCAAGCTGACATTTATTGTCTTCTACTAACACAAGCCAATATAATTTCTCTTCAACAACCAAATAAATTGGATCGATATATGGATTTTCTTAACATGGAGAAATCGATGGTTGTCAAAACCCAGAAGGGATGCATAAACATAGGATAGGTTTTAGGTACTAGCCTTGTGAACATCAATATACAAATTATGTTAATCCCATATGAATATCATATAATTCCAGGCTGATTACATCATTCTGTAACAATTGACATAACAGATAAATGAAAGATAAACTAGTGATAGGAACTCTATATTTCAAATTTACAACTTGCAGGATATGGAGAGCGCTAGAGCTCTGTCAAAGGCTCATAATTGCCATATTGCAGGGAAGAAGAGATAAACTGTAACAGCTAATATATATTTTCCTATTTACAAAGTTACCAAATATATACATTGTCAACTACATAAACTGTTCGTAGCTCCCAAAAATACAGGATATATTTAAATCACAATCAATCATTTGTTTCTATAGACAATTCCCTGAACCTTATAGAGTGAGGAGTGCCAATTTTTATCAAGTAAATGCAAATATCAGAAGCTGCCTACAGTTTTTGGTTAGATGAACACAAAAAGTTTATGAACCCCCAAACTGTAACTTATAGCAAGTTTTAGATCGTAGTATGTCAAACAGAAACTCAAAAAAGTTTAACCCAAGAAGATTCTTATCAGAAAGTGGTGGCAGCAGCTTTGCTAACAGCTGACTAGGGGTCGGCAATGGCCCGGCCCAAATTTTTCGGGTTCGGGCCGGGCTTGGAGGGCTGGGCCGGGCTAGGCCCAAATAGGCCCAAAGCATGTTTAGAGACATATATATGTTCAAAAAAAATATAGCATATCGGCTATGTTGTGATTTGAACATGAGACCTCATGTGACAAACTTCAACTCTCAACCAACTGAGCTGACCAGTTTATTTGTCAATTTTGTGAATCATAACATATTTAATAGTTCTTTCGTTTGTTTACTTCAATAAATTATTAATATGCTTATTAAGTTATTCTATAATACTATTATGTTAGTAATAGTGTAATACCATAAATAATAAACTTTTAAAATTATATACAACATTACAGCTATAATAAAACATAAATGTACATATGTTTTATTATATATTTTATTACATATTTTATAAACAAACGATGCAATTGTGTTGTCAACGATCCGAACCGTTCAAATTTTAGTTCCTCACTCAAAGATAATTCGTGCAAAAAATTAGCTTAATCGGAGATGTAAAAGTCACATAATGGTGGTCGAATTAATAAACGATCGTGGTTTTTCTAATGATGATCGAATGGGTAGATGAATGTCGATTTAGCCGATTTTTTGTACAGATGATCTTTGACTATGAACATAGAAAATGAACGGGTCAAATTGTTGAAATCACGTTGTGGTCTTCATAATTATGGAAACAACAAGGTTTCAACGGGAAAGTTATTAGAATTATACTCTTCAAGTGTATTTATATGTAGAAGTTCACATATCGATCGTGTTTTCAACGATCCGAACCGTTCAAGTTTTAGTTTTCCACTCAAAAAGAATTTTTGCAAAAAATTAGCTTAATCGGAGATGTAAAAGTGACGCAACGGTGGTCGAATTAATGAACGATTGTGGTTTATCTAATGATAATCGAATGGGTAGATGAATTCCGATATAGCCAATTTTTTGTAAGAATGATCTTTGACTATTAACATAAAAAATGAACGGCTAAGATTGTTAAAATCACGTTGTGGTTTTCACAATTATGGAAACGACAATGTTTCAACCGGAAAGTTATTAGAATTATATTCTTCAACTCTTCAAGTGTATTTATATGTTGAAGCTCACATCTCGATCGTGTTTCCAAGTTTCCAATGATTCGAACCGTTCATTTTTTAGTTTTTCACTCAAAGATCATCCCTGCAAAAAATTAGTTCAATCGAAAATGTAGAAATTAGATAATGGTGGTCCAACTTATGAACGATCGTGGTTTTTCTAATGATAATCGAATGGGTAGATGAGTTCTGATTTTGCTGATTTTTTGTAAGGATTATCTTTGACTATGAATATAGAAAATGAACGGCTCAGATTGTTGAAATCACGTTGTGGTCTTCACAATTATGAAAACAATAAGGTTTCAACGAGAAAGTTATTAGAATTATACTCTTCAACTCTTCAAGTGTATTTATATGTAGAAGCTCATATATCGATCGTGTTTTCAACGATCCGAACCTTTCAAGTTTTAGTTCCACACTCAAAGATAATCCTTACAAAAAATTAGCTCAATCAGAGATATAAANCCAACCCAAGAAATTTTCGGGCCGGGCCGGGCTGGCCCAAATGTCGGGCCAAATCGGGCTTCGGGCCCAATGGGCCAGGCGGGCTTTGAGCCTTGGGCTATTTGGTGAGCCCTACAACTGACCAAACGAAAGATTCTTTTTTTTTTTTTTAATCAAATTCAGGATTTATGTTAGAAAAAAAATAAAATTGTGGACATTCTAGGGGATCTAGACTAACATATATGATGCAAGGAAGCTAATTACTTTTGAGTTTTGTAACTCAGCCGAAGACTTGACAGGATGAATTTGCAGGTTGCAATTTAAAATTTGTAATGATAGTTGGTATTTACAATTCTCAAAGTCCTGAGCTTGAAAATTATTAAATCATCCAGCCTGGGTAAGCAACATATATATAAAAACAAAAATATAAAGTCATTGCAAATCTATATTATCATAATCTCAAGTCAAATGCATAGAGCACTGTCTGATCACATTGACAAAGAGTTCTACAATCAAAACCAACTCCATGTTGCTGAAAGAGAAGTCATGCTAGTTTTTGGAATGTGCAGCACTTACAACTTGATTACAAGAAAGCCGGTGATAACCAGTATTCTTAAATCTTCAACTCGAGGCCCAACATGAGGGTCAAAAAAAAACACAAACAAATTTTGGAAGCTTCAAGCCAAAACATGAAATCAAAATAAAATTAGCATATAATACTCAAGTATCTTTTCCTCCTCACCCAAACATAATCAAAACATTTACCAAGCAGATTGAATCCTCTTATATAAAAATCAGCCTTGAAGGGGATTGAGAACTTGCCCAATGAAGAGCACCGCTTCGGTCATTTGTTCTCTGATGATGAACAAGAATGGGTGATCAGCCACAAAGTCTATCTTTTCATCATCATCAATAAGAGCATAACCACACATCTCAGTATCAGTAACAGCTGCAGCTTCTGTGCCTTGTTCATTAACTTCAATAAAGGAATGATGGTGTACGTTGGAAATATGTGGGCGGTCATCACCTACAGCATACTCCACCATCTCTGTCAAACTTCCTTCATCTTCACTGAAAGGCAAGACCAGTCCTAAACCCTTGAGAACATCCGAAGCTTCAAACCCAGAAGAAATCTTAAACTTTGGGATTCTAAAGTCTCCCACTTCAACTCGGTTGTAGGAAAGGTGGCGATCCAAGAACCCGGACTCAGAACAAATCTTCTCCACTAAATCTTGCAGTCCATCTTTCGCATCTGGAAGAAAAATGTACATTGAGAAACGACGCGGCATGTCGTGATCACCTTGTTCATAAGGGAGCTCTAAGACTTTGAAACCCTCAAAAGCACTTGCAAACTTAGTTTCATCCCTGGTCATGAAGGGTACCTTAACGGTGCTCCCATTGGGAAGGTGGAAGTCATACTCTTCTGTCATTGATGCATCAAACTCGTCAACCCAGGCTCCTTTGAAGTACAATGCATTAGCAAAGATGACCCTGGTTTGGCTGTCAACTGAACCAGGAGGAAGAACATCTTTGATGAGGCCCTTAGTCTCCTTTTCGGCCCATGAATTCACTTCAAGTCTCACTTGTTCAAACTTGGTCTTGAAATCGACTTGGTTCAGAGCTGCCTTGTAGGCAGTGTTCACTACCTGTTTGAAAGGAGGCTTGAGAGGGGTCCTCTTCTCGACCCAAAGACCATTGGCAAAAGACAAGCAGGGCCCGCCCCTACTGGATCCGTCGGCGAAGACAAAGGGAATGAGATCAGAGGCCAAAGAGTTGAGTTGGTCGGTGGAATTAGAGTTGAGGAAAGATAGCAACTGGTCCAAGGTGGAACCCTTTGACCCAGCCGCGATCATGCTCAGCACCGTGTGGATGGACAGCGGCGAGTACACCATGTTCTTATTCTTGCCTTCAGTCAGAAGTAGGGACTTGGAGAGTCTCAAAGCGACGTCGGTTTGGTTGCTGATGGCTTGTTTGAGATCTTTGGGAGACGCCATTGTTGATAAGGAAGGAAGCGTTTGAACCAGAACGACTCTCTTGCTTAAAAAAACCCTTGTGAAAACAAAACCGGACCTTTGGCTTTTTGTAGTAACACAAACAACCCTAGTGATTTGGGTGTGGATTGACAGGACTGCCCCTCTCTTACTTGGGGAACAAGTATTCTTCGTTTCTGATTTTCTTTTCTTTTCTTTTCTTTTGGTCCAAAATAACACAAAAGTGGGCAATTTCAAATTGATAGGATTCTTTATACCACGTGAACAGGGATTCAACATTTGATAAAAGAAAAAAATAAAGGGTTGAACATTGGAGCAGATTTTTGAGAATTTGAAGATGCCAAGTTTCTATTGTGTAGATAAAATATGAAAATAAAATTACTTAATATCGTGATTATAATTAACTTATAAGGGTTGTTGAGGCTCTCGCCCTTGAGATGGACTCCAATGGCCTTTGCCCCTTTCTACTTGGAATTACTATATATCACCTCTTTATGTCAACTTCCAAAATCAACAATATGAAACTAGCAGATGAATTACTTTCAATTACACTTTCCTACACACTATTGTGTTAGAGTGTTAAGAGTATTAGGAACCGTTCAACAATATAATACAAACTAAATGTCTGGGCAAATTTTATTAAAAATCTTGGAATGGGATTAATAACAAGCATCTTTTAATTCCCTGAGATGATCACATTTGTCACTCAAACTCATATCAATGCTCAAACAACTGAACAACTCCAAATCAATGTGAATCTATGTTTGTAATTTACCTACATTACACCATAACTCCATTTTGTGAATTTTCAGAGTATTTCTCAATATTACTCCACCTCTCTTGTTTCCCTCTTGCCAGTTGACACTTGCAGGTTCCCAAGACATGAGAAACCCTGCCTTGTACTGTACATGCAGGTTTCATGAGAAAAGCAAGACTTTGGGAGGATGGGATCCATAACTCATGGGGACCACCTCATTGTAAGATGATGCCTCATGCCCTATTGCGGCAGCCCCATTGAAGACTAGAGCAGTTTCCTTTGGTCTCTTATTCTGACATCAAGAGAGAGAAGAAAATTCTAGCTTCTCTTCACAGCTTCAGCGGCATCAAGAGTGAAAGATGTTGAGAGTTGAAGATAAAAATGAAAATCAACAAAACAGAGGATTGTCATTACAGCATGGATGAGAAGAAAAGGAAGAAAACACATGGATTTCAAATGATTCCTTGTTTATAGTTATTTCAAAGCCATTTCAAATGTATTGCATGATTTGCATCTAGTAATGTCAAATCCATTCTATCTAATGTTTTGTAGCTTTATTTTAAAACTAACTTAGCCTAATTATGAAATCCAAATCCTTTATTTTAAACCACTCCATCGAAATGGACCCTCCATAGATTTCTATATTTACAGCACTGCTTTTCAGAAGAATCAATGAATTTGAACCCATGCTCAGGTCCCCAACAATTATTCTTTATTAATTTTTCCCCTATAGTACCAGCTGATATTGAGATAAATTATGTTTATCACATATGAATATCATATAATTCCACACTAATTACATAATTATTTCAGTCCTAGTTTTGCTGATAAAATTCTCCACTAAGCCTGCCCATTTCCAGCCATACAAATGACATAACAGACAAACAAAAGATAAACTAATAGTCAAAGGTATGGCTTGAAAAATTAAGAATATATGATATGCACAGAGAGCTCTATATTTTAAAGTTACATTAAAAGTTACCTCTCTGCACCTAGGAATACCATTTTAAAATCCATTAATTAAGGACAGGCCAGAACTCTATATTTCAAAGTTACAACTTGCAAGATATGCACAGAGAGCTCTATCAAAGGTTCATTTATTTCTTCCTTCAGGTATGCTTAAGTAGAAAAATGCTTGCCTGTTTAGTGGAACCCCCTAGCAATCAATTCACTGTTAAAGCAAACTTTAGTTTATCAGTGTTTGATTTCAAGTATATCCTACTTTCCCACCTAGCTTGCTTCCAAAACAAGAAGTAGAATAGCCCATTTAGGTTCTAATTAAGAGAGATGTAAAAATAACTTGCACTATGGAGCATCAACCACCTCAAGCAAACACAAACACAGTTATACTTGAAAATTAATAACATTCAAAGTTTCAAATTATAGCGCAAGCTGAATCACCCAGTTCATCAATACTGATAAATTTCCTTGAGCTAGTTCTACAATTTTGAACTGATGAACTAAAGGATCACAAATTAAATAATTAATTGTTCATTTGACTGTAAATAATCACATTGATAGCACTTAAATGTAACTCCAAATTCTACAAAGTCATTGCTAGTTTAGAAGACAATAATGTAATGCATGGGAGCATGTCCATGTACACAACCAAAAATCTAACCTTAACCCATGCATACAAAGCCATTAAGTTTGTTAAATTAAAAGCACAATGGGATCGATTCAACGTACCTTCCGACCTTAACCTTGGCAGCCACAGTTGTCATACCAGGTCTGGCACGCAATGTTTTTCATGTCCCAGGACCCAAACCAAGAAATGCTGCAAAATGGTCCAAGGCATCATAGATAAATGTACCATTCCAATGTACACACATGGACAATTTGGCCAAAGACTAGAAAGTTCAAGTCAGATAACAAATAATATCCAATTTATACAAGTTGATCTGACATCTACACTTCTTAACAAGAAATACTAGAATGTTCAATTTTGATAATGATAACAAGTAACATTCAATTTATATGATTTAGATATAGTGTCTACATTTGTTGCCAATAAACAAAATATATGTATGTATATATGATAAGATAGCAAGTGACTCAGCATTACACCTTGTTCAACGAAGTTCCCATCTTGCAGAACTTAAAAGCATCCTAGATCAGGAATCATATCCTAATTACTTGGAGGCACTCCTCAAACAAAAAGGGGAGAGTTATAAATTTATTTTAAGCAACCGTTCAACAGGTGCTATTCAGTAATTGGAAAAGATATTTCCAGCATTTTTTTAGAAGGTGAGAAAAAAACAAGATGCAGAAATCTGTTTTAAATATTGTTTCTCTTATCATATATTTCTGAGCTCTACAGAAGAAGCTTTTGGGTTTCTCAGATCACACTTACCAAAGAAGGAGAAGAAGACCATGCATAGGTTTTCTTTAAGAAAGTTTAAAAATAGCATCATAAATCAATGTAGAATTGTTTATCCATTCATTGCTAGTCATAGCCAAGTATTTTACAAGACAAAACAGACTAAGATCAGAATTCAAAAACTATTTAAGAATTCTTTTTACATCTAGGATTATATATACAACATATATCACTGTCAAGAGCGAATTTCTTTTTCTTTTAAAAAAAGGTAGGCTAAAATAAACTTGAAAAACAAAGATTGGGTTGTTCTATATGATAAATTGATAATGACATATTTAGGTCAGAATTACATCAACACACGCCAGCATAAAAAGAATTCAAATTCCATAGAAGCGAAAATCTAAAAGAGCAAAGGATTCCATCAAACCACCTTTAAGCTGAGTTCTTTGAAGACATGTATACCTCATATACTGCCACTGCAACCTTGGTCTGTTTCAATAAAGCAGAAATAAGACTACTGTCAATTAAAGAACAGTAAAAGTCAACTGGAACCACTTACCAGATGTTACCAGGCCTGAACGAGATTTTCATATCCTTTTTCATCCACCAGATGTTACCACTTACCAGGCCTTGCATGCTGCCAGACATTAAGCCAACTGGCCTATTATGTTCTGACTAAAACCAGGTATAGCATGCTCCTCCAAATGGAGCAGTCTGTGCAACAGGAAGACACATTCAAGTTATCACCACCAGCCTTCCACAACCAACAGTTAATTCACATTCCATCATCAGAAGACTAAAAAGGTCATTGAAAAGAAAAGGGTTGAGGATCGACTTCATAGGATAACACATTCTGCATTTTGACTTCAATTTTTCTTTTTGTGCCTGCACTCTAGTGTGAGACAAGACAAATGGTCATCCCAAGAAACTTGATGTTAAGAGGAAGAAGAATGGACGGAGAATATGGGGGAAGAAGAGATATACTGCCACAGCTAAGATTTTCCTATTTAGTCCATTCTTGCCATATTAATCAACTTACAGATCATGATCAACTGCTCTCAAATCTAATGAGAATAGAAGTAAACAGTAAACTATTGATTCAATTCGAGGAAATGTTAGGCATTTAATATATACTCTGGCTTATCATGTTTTTGGCCAATTGACTTTTCAACATGCCCAGTAAGAATCCCAAGCCCCTCCAAATGCAAGTCTAAGCAAATAATATCAAGATATTGATTTATACTACTCTAGGGCAAACGGTAACAAAGATTCCAAATATATACATTGTCTACTACATAAACCGTCCATACCTGACCTAGAAACAGGATAGATACAAATCACAATCAACCATTTGTTTCCATAGACAATTCCTGAACCTTCTAGAGAGAGGAGTGACAATTTATTATCATGTACATGCAAATTCAGAATCTAGCCACAGATTTTAGTTAGATGAACATGAAAAGTTTATGAGCCACTAAACAGTAATTCAGAGCAACTTTTGATCTTAGTATGTCAAACTGAAACTCACAAAAGTTTAACACAAGAAAATTTCTTATCAGAAAGGAGCTGCAGCAGCTTTGCTAACAACTGATCAAAAGAAAGTAATTTTCAGGATTCAAAACTTGGAGAATTAATAAAATTCTGGACATTCTAGAAGATTTACACTAATATCTATGATGTAAGGAAACTAATTAATCTAAAGAGTTTCTTTAACTCAGCTGAGGATTTGATAGGATGAAGTTTGCAGGTTGCAATTTAAAATTTGTAAGGAAAGTTGATATTTACAATTCCCAAAGTCATAAGCTTGAAAAATATTAAACCATCCAGATTGGGTGAGAAAGCAAATCTGTCTTATCATAATTCTCAAGTCAGATGCATTAAGCACTGTCTAAGACATATGAATGTAGCAGGGTTTTTCATCATGATATGATCACTTTGATATGAAATTCTAATCAAAACCAACTCCATGTTTCTGAAAGTGAAGTCATGCTAGTTTCTGGAATGTGCAGTACTTACAACTTGTTTTTTTTTATTTTATTTTTATTATGAGAAACAGAAACCTTCCATTAAACAAATGAAAGAGTACAAAACAGTGGACAAGAAGTCCACCGAAATACAAAAAGAGCAATATAAAAGCTAGGAGCCCTCAGGAGAAATACATCAACAGCATTACGACAGCCCCTTAATCACAAACCCCTCACCCCAATAACACTGATGCTCCCCAATCTGAAAATATTACATAAAAATATGACTCCCCAAAAACAGAAGCCCATAAAGATGCCAAAAAATGAACCCTTTCCCATAACTGATTCAACTCCTCCCCCTTAGCATCGTCAAAGGCCCTTCTATTCCTTCCATCCAAATAACCCAAAAAATTGCCATCATGGCACATCTCCCCAGAACCACACCCCTTTTCTTACCTCCAAAAAATTTAAATTTCTCACATAAAAGAGAATTGCAGGAAGCAGGAATAACTCAACTTAAATGCGCCTCCTGGAACAATCGAGACCATAATGAAGAAGCTACTGGACAGTGAAGAAACAGATGGTCCAAAATCTCAGCCTCATTTCTACACATACTACACCAATGGGGGGATAGAGAAAAGGAAGGCTGCCTACAACTTGATTACACGAAATCCAGTGATAAATAATACTATTCTTAAATCTTCAATTCGAGGCCCAATATGCGGTCAAGGAAAAACAGAGACCAATTTGGAAGCTTCAAGTGAGAACTACAAAACAGAATAAAGTGCCACATAATGTTTAAGTATCTTTCCTACTCACCCAAACATAATCAAAATTTTACCCAGCACATTGAACTTTTCTAACTTTAAGTTTTGAGTGGCCCAAATTCTACCTCACTCTTTGCTGCAATAATTCCACAAACTGAGAAGAGAAAGACTTGCTCAAACACAAAGAATGGAGAGGATGCAGCAAAGACTGGATCAGCCTTATGGCTATAATTAAGATTCCCTTGAAAGGGAGAGGGAGAGTAGGTTTCCTTGGTATTCAACTATAGCAGGTTCTTAATAAGCTTCAAATTAAAAAAAAAATTAAAGCAGCAATATGCATCATAAAAGTCATCATCATGGTGTGCATATCACCAGTTAGAACAAAAGCAACCTTCTCTTCTCATGAATGTAAACAGAGCATTAGGGTTAAATACTGTAATCTTGAACATTTACATGACTAACACCTATCATCTTGCTTTTGAATTATAAATAGGCACCTTGACATCAGTCATACTCATATCCCATTCACTGACATACATACAATTGATCTAATAAAAAATTATTGAAGGCAATCAATTCAGCTAATAATTCGCTGAAATTAGCCAGTAAATTAGAGAGGATTTCAAAAAGGCACTGAAAACATAATCTTTGGTATATATTTCATACGTAAGAGCACCTGAAGTAATAAACATAAACTATATAAGCTATAAATAAACTTCATTGATACAATCCTTCCTACAAATTTCCCATGTTTTGGAATAAAGTTTAAACTACCCTAAAAAACCCTGCCACACTACTCATGCTACATCTTCACTGAATAAAGAAGATAGCATGAATTTACGTAAAGCGAAAGCTATACATTCCAAAGAAAAGCAATATGTCAAACCTTGCTAACCGGTAGCAGCCTTGATAGCTCTCTGCAATTCAGATTCTAAATCACTAGCGTGATTGCTATTCTTCTTCAACTCTATTTGCCCATTATCTTCTTTGACACACTTCTTGTTCCTCGACCTTTCGAACTCGCCATCACTAATGTGATTGGTAGACTTCTTCGACTCTATTTTCCCATTCTCTTCTCCAACACTCTTCTTGTTCCTCCACCTTTCGAACTCACCAGAAGTCTCACCCAAAGGCGGCACCACTCTCTTCCCAACAGCATCACTCTCCCCATAAAAATGCTTCCGAGAAACTCCCAACTTCATCTCCTCCAACCTCTGCTTCATCTCCCTATTTTCCTTCTCCAAGGCCTCCAAATCTCTGCTCATCCAAAAGCACATCCCCTTCAACAATTCTAAATCCCCCACATTACTCTCAGCATTCTTCTTCTTCTCTACATTTAACTCCTCAACTCTCTCAATACCAATCTTATTCACTGTTAAATACGGCATCTTTGTACCAAATTTTGCTGGAAAATTCACACCCCAACGCATATTCACCACCACCGCTTTTGTCAATGGCAACACAGTCCTTGCCATCACAGCAATTCCAGACAACCCATCTTTCCCACCATTCTTCCAAGCCAATGGCGTCTCTGACACAGACCCAATTGCACCATTTAAATGAACCCCACGATTAGCCCTATATTCACTGTCCACAAGCCCAACTTTGCCACCACAAGGCTCCAACCTCAGCTCCTGCCAAACGGATGACTCTTCAGAGACAAACCCATCTCCAAAATCACCATTTGAAAGAGACCCAGAATCCAAATGAGCACCAGCATTAGGGCAAGACCCAGAAATCTGTTTACAGTTAGGGTCTGAAAAGGTGGTTTTTTTGAGTGAAAAGTTTCCAAATTGGGGCTTGATCTGGAGAGAGAAACTGGGGTTTGTGTGGGAGAGAGAGAAGTGAGCAGTGAAAACAAGAGGGGAGTGGTTCGGGGAGCCAAAGAGGCCAAGACCAGACTTGAGGGAGAGGGAGAAAGGGGAGGGTGTGGTGGAGGTGTGAGAGTAAGAGAGTTTGACAGAAGGGCCAGAAGAGAAGTTGGATGAGAGAGAAAAGGAGAGGTGAGAGGAAGAGTTGGTGGGTGTGGTGGTGGTGGATGGAATGGTGGCAATGGCAGAAGTAAAAGGCTGGTTGAATATGGTAACGGGTATCTTTGCCTTTATCAGTGGATTCCGATAGTATTGGACCTCTTGGTCTTCTTGAAGCTTAAGGGAGATCTTCATCTCTCTATGATTAGCAGGTTTTCTCTCTCTAAGAAGCAGCTGCAGCAGTAAGCTCTTGATTGGGTTGGTATTTCCAAGTGCAGTGTAGCGAGAGCCTCATGTTTCTACTTTCTACTTTCTGGGCAACTGAGAAACAACGCCTCCTTCGAACGTTAGCCCTTGTGCCATTTTCCTTCGAGGACACCCACACGGCCACACCTATTCTTTTGTTTTGTTTTGTCTTTTTGAGGAGAACCCACACCTATTCTTTCGACATCATGTTCCAACTTCCAAAATATGTTGTGTCAATTTGTCCTAGGACAAAAAAAAATACACTCAATTTTTTTTTTTTGACAATTGGGATTATATGCACACCATTTTTCTTCTCTTTACACACTCATCTCTTTCATATTAAATTGCAATTTTAGCCCAATCTTAAATGACCATAAAGGACAATTCACCCAAACCCAATTATCCTATGTCTCAACCCCACCGCCCGCCACCACTATCGATGGTAGTCCAACCTGCCAACCTCCATTTCTCTCTATCTCCCATTTCCCTCCTTCCCTTTCCTCTTTCCCTCTCTCTCTCTTTTCCTCTGTCTCTCTCTGATCTATGTTGCATAGAAGAGTGAGAGAAAGGCAGAGAGGAGAGTAGGGAAAGAGAGAGAGAGAGAGAGAGAGAGAGAGAGAGAGAGAGAGAGAGAGAAGGGGAAGGGATGCCAACCCGCCGACGACAGTGGCATAATGTTAGATTACCGTCGATGACGAGTGGTGTGGTCAAGGTCAGGGTGGTGGGGGTGTGCTGGGCTTTGTGATATATTACATATATTTTAAAAAATTTAGGGTTGTGCATTAAGAAATTGATAAAATTAAAAGGAAAATGAGGTGTGAGGTGAAAAAGTGGTGTGTAATGAGAGAATGAAGAGTGTGCATATAGCAGCCCTCTTGTTTAATCATGGTGGAACGTACAAACTTAGTTTTTAACATTTTTAGCATATAAAACCATGGCCAATGTAGAGATTTATCAGAGTTCACTCCATATGTTCTTAGCTTGGTTTCGATCATAATTTTATAGTATAAATTCAAGGGTGTGAACAAAAAGTAATTGATTTGCCTATTGTCTTTTGTTTTTTTTTTTTGGCCATTGATTTGCCTATTGTCTGATTGGGCTACAAATATGGCCTAGTCTATAGATGGTGCAAATCGACACTACAAGAAATGTGAGCAAAGCTCACCAATATTAATTGGTTGCTATAAAATGGGCGGCAATTGGGAATTTAGTCCCTATTGCCCAATTGCCATCCATTTCTGTTAAAATCAAGGCACTTTAGTCTCTATTGCCTAATTACCACATCTTTTATAACAACTAATAAGGGTGGGTTTTGCTCACATTTCTTGTAGTGCGAGTTATTCTGCTTTAGGTCCACCAAACAATGAAAAATATAAAAGTGTGTAGCTTTAGAAATCGAAAAACCTAGGTAGGTTAATTAGCTATGGCGATTGATTGAGACGAAGAGAAGAAAACTTTTAGAAATTGGAAAACGTAGTTTTTCGAATTTGGAGGTGGAGGAGAAGAAAGCCATACAATTATTTCAAGAAAGCGTGAAGGGGAAGTCCCTATGCTTATGTTTCTCTCAGTGCTTGAATGATTATGAATTTTCCGTTGCTCTCGTTGTTCAATCCATCAAATTGAGCGATGCTATTGATGGCCATAGACATAGTTCAAATAATTCCAATAATTTCAATATTTCCAATTTTTCGCCGGAGAGATACCCAACAGGGATGAGCTTAGAGATATTTGGATGTTTGAGGCTGATCTAAATGTGAAACCGAACTTGCGCATGAAGCCATTTCCAATGCATGAGAGTTTCATGGATAAGAAATGTTACCCACTGCTGGTGGAGCTGCAGGGCAAACTCTATGCTCTCTCCACTTACGACTATTTCGATCAAGCTACCTTTTTCGAGGTATTCGAC
>QANW01010875.1:2308417-2355917 GCA_003254865.1 Dryas drummondii | reverse complement strand
AACGGCGAAAGGATCCAAGCTCTCCTCATTCCCTCAAAACAAGCAAAACCCACTTTGCTCGGCAACTCAACTAGGCCAAATCCGTCACTCACCAACTCGTTCAGGCACTCAGTGGTCCACGACCTCATCTCACTCGTCGCCCACACTCTATTCCCTTTCCCACACACCCTCTTCAACGTCTTCGCCAACCCAGCCATCTCCTCCAAGTTTAGAAGGTCAAACTCGCTGCTGAGTTGACTCCCACACGAGTTCTCCCCAATTTGATGTTAAGTTTAGAAAATAGTTAAATTTGGAGAAAGTCTCTCAAATGTTAAAGTTTCATTTTAAATTGTTTTCTTTTTTGGGTTTCTAATCTAAAATTTGGCTTTTGTGGTTTGGAGAGAGAGTTTACAGCCTTATCCATTCAACTTGATTTGAATAACTTTTAGAGAAATTCGTTCATGTGGCTATTTCAAAGAAATTAAGTTCATACTAACAATGTCAGCATTTAACGGCCCTACTGATGGAGGGTGTAACCGAAAACATGTATCTACTTAGAAAATTGAAATAGAGATATACAAATGTCAAAATTTAAAAATAACATACCAACTTGCAATTAGAGACAAAGTTGAGATACTAAATTATCGTTTACCCTTAAATTAAACACATTAATCACAAATGTCATATGGGAATATTTGAACTAATCCTATACGGAGATATTTGTATATATATATTTTTTTTAAGATGTTCTTGTATAGCTTTTGATGAGAATAATTGAATATTTTCATGATTTGATCCAATAGCAATTACTTGCTCTTGGGTTTTGATTGAATATTATATTTGAATTAAAATGTTCCTATATTATAAATATCTTTATAATCTTTCCTTGTAAGTTTCCAATTATAAAGACTTTCTTCTGAAATAATTGTATTCCATTTTTCAGAGTTGATCATTGTATCTGAGTTTGATCCTATTGAAGACATAATTTAGTTTGAAAATGAAAATAATTTTGTACACCTAGTTAAATCTAGGATGATGCACCGTGCTAACCTTGACCTATGGACTTACTTCTAGACTTACTTCGGGTCTTACTTCTATTGCCCTACGATTGGGACCACAGTTGCTATTTTCTTTCGAAAAGATAAATTAGTTAGTTGAAAGACCAAAAAGTATAGTCTAGGGGAGTTGAAGGGTGGGACTAGCCAAAAGGCCAGTGTTATTCCGACTACTCTATTTTAAAATTTTAATTTTATTCTTAAAATGAAAAATTTTAATTTTGTTCGTCGGTTTATTCGACAGTTATTTATTAAAATATTTATAATTTTTCGATAGTTATGTGCTGAACATTGGTGGATTATTCGGTGGACAAGCACTAAATAAAAATAAAAAAGGTATTCGACAGTTATTTGTCGAAATATTTGTATTTATTCAACACTTATCTACCCAACATTGGTAGATATTTCGGTAGATAATTATCGAATAAATTTGGGTAATAAAATTTCATCATGTTTTTGCAGGGTAAAATAGGAAAAAAAAAAATTGAACAAAATATGTTAGGGTGATTAACTTAACAGCTGAGGGTGGTCTGCATAGCCTTCCTCTAGCCAAAATTCATCTCAGATTCATATATAATAAAAATATAGTATGATCCCCTTTTATTGTCTATAATAGATTGATTACATGATATGTGTTTTATAATTTATATAAAATATGTAATTTAATAGATATATATATGTTTATAATACCCTATACCATATACCTTATAGCTATAATAATTTTTGTATATATGGTTTATAATATATACAAACTATGAATTATAGACTAATAAACCTATAAACTATATAAAATTATAAACTATATAGTATTATAAGCTATATACTATATAAACTATAAACTATAAATTATAAAATATAATAAACATATCTAAACTATAATAGGACGTTTAGTTTTCTCTATAATATGTATTAAAATCATATTCAAACCAATTAATATATATTTTAAGTGGTGGTTCAATTCGATTAAAACAAAAAATTTCAACATTAAAAACCAATACCAAACTGCTCACTTAAGTTTGGTTCGATTTAATCAATTTAGTTCGGTTTGAAACCTAATTTTTCAGTATTTTTGTGCACTATAGTTTAATAAAGTGGTGAGGTATTTAATAGTAATTCCAGAAGGGAATGTGCTCAAAGACAAGTGGATTGGCTCTTTCTCCCTCCAAGGGGACTCTTTCTCTCGTCCTCAATGCTTTTAGCACATGTAATTAGAAAGTGGACAAAACTTAATGTTGATACGAGTGTTGGAACTTTTTGTCTTTAGCACCTGTAATTTAAAGGATATCTTCAACTAAGATTTTAATGAATTTTAAAATATATAGAATTCATTAAAATTTAAGGAAAATGACTAAAATTCTTATGATATTTGTTATGTGGCAAAAATTTATCCAAATTCATTAAAATTCACCGCTGATAATTTAATGAAATTCATATGTTTTTTAAAATATCTAAATTATAAGAAATCTATTAAAATTTGAGTTGAGAATACTTTTTTTTTTTTTAGAAATTTATTAAAATTTTAATTGAATATATCTAGATTTTATTGGATTTTTAAAATTCATTAAAATTCAAATTGGACACTCCCCTTAATTTGTGCTTCTCCAATATTGCTGGAATAATTTGTGTTTTCTTTTGTGTACGTGTATCAGTGTATCTGTGTATGTAAGTGAAGTGATATTATTATTTGATTGACAATGAGAAAAACATGAAAGGAATGAAAATATGAATAATAGGAAGGGAATGTGCACAAAAAGACTAGAGAACAAAGGAGACGTAGTCCAACTGGGCAACTGTCCAATTCCTGCCTTCCTGGTGTCCCTTCTCCAACGAGACTCTCTCTCGTCCTCGCGTTCCCTCTCTCCTACTTCACCACATAGCCCCCATAACTATCTCTCTCTCCTTATTTTTTTTCTTTCTCTGTAACCATATTTTCTCTGAGCTTTTTCAATGGCGACGCTTAATGTTCCCGCGAGAATGTCCCACTTGAAACCTCCCGACAGGACCTGGGCCAGTGATCGGCTGGCTTGCTCTAAGAGCCTGAGTGATTTTATTGCGCTTGACTACATACCCAGAAGAACATATGCCCAGAAGCAAATCTTTACAGTTAGATCAATGAGGATCACCCAGGACAGCAGCAGCGGCCATCTTAACTCACCCAATGGTCCTCTGGGTAGTGTTGTAAGTGTGCTTCCTTTTCTTTTTGTGTTTTTTCTTATATGGGTTGTCGAAGATTGTTGATTTCATGTGGCTTTTGTGAGTGTTCTCTGATTTGGTTTTGTACTATTCGGTTGCTTAGAGTGTGGGTAACTTTGAAAATTCGAATTTGAAATCATGGGTTTTCTTTGGTTGCTTGGAAACTGAGGCAGAAATCGCTTCCTTTTACTTCAAGTAGGCTCAAAACACCAATGGTCTTTCTTATGATCTTGCTCTGTTTGGTTGGTGTGAAGGTTCAGAATAAGGGAACAAATTAAGATACCAAGTCGTCAAATTTTCATTATGAGGAGCTGGGGAATGCAATACCCCTCCTTTCATAAGGCTCAATACAGCTTTTTTCGATTAGTTGATATTCTCCACTGGCACAAAATTTATGAATACAGAAAATGGATGGTAATCTATTGGTTTCTTTAATACTTTTTCTGCCATTGCCATTTTTTCGTGTACTGAAGATGTGTATGCCGTAAGAGTGTAGTTGATAGTGTAAATTGTGTGTGTTTTAAATCTGTAACTTTAAAAATTGTTGTTGTCTTGTTTCAGGGCAATCTGGGCTCAACTTTTGAACTTCAGTCTGATAATGATTACCCTCTGGGCCAGGCAAAGGTATCTTCAAGTAGTCGAAAAAAAACTAAGATAATATGTACGATTGGTCCTTCCACAAGCACACGTGAAATGATATGGAAACTGGCAGAAACTGGAATGGATGTTGCACGTTTGAATATGTCACATGGGGACCATGCGTCGCACCAGAAAACCATTGATCTTGTCAAAGAGTACAACTCTCAATTCGAAGACAAGGCTGTAGCCATAATGCTGGACACTAAGGTATGCTGATTGCCTTTTATCTTTCATAGACCTGATCATATCCTATTTAACTTATTGTTACGAGCACATGTTTCTCCATCGAGGATTGTTGCATTGGAGGCTACAATTGTTTTATTTTCTGTGGATCAAATGTAGGACAAAATTCAGAAATTATTATATTTTCAATATATGATATTGTATTTTTTTTTTCCTGAGACAAATGGTTGCTCATTATGTAAAATTTGGTTATTTTTACTATCTAGACTATTCCTTTGGTATCTACTTCAGATTGTGTTTTATAAAACAGGACTGGAATTTAGTGAAGCTCATACCTTGCCCTTTCTAGAATTAATCTTTCTTTTACATCTACCATGTGTAATTGGGATTGTCACTTCCAAATATTCTAAGTATCTTTTTTAGGGTCTTAGTATCAATGCATTTGCATCTCATGGTCATTTCTTTTCTATTATTCCTTTCATACTAAGGTAATAGTTGATATATGATTTTTCATTCTTCATGCAGGGTCCTGAGGTTAGGAGTGGAGATGTGCCTCAACCAATTATGCTCAAAGAGGGACAAGAGTTTAACTTTACAATTAAAAGAGGAGTTAGCACAGAGAACACTGTTAGTGTAAACTATGATGACTTTGTGAATGATGTTGAGGTTGGAGACATACTTCTGGTTGATGGTAAGTATAGCTGTTGCTTGAGGGTGCTAAATTGGTGGATGAGTTAGTTTATTGTCTTAAAATCCTATTTTAAACGGTCTTGCTGTGAACATGCAGTTGAAGTTTTATAATTATGGAAAAAGTCTTTGGAGTATATTCCATAAGGAGATTGATGGCCCTAGTATGTGCATGCAATTCCACTAAATTTAGAGTTTTGTAATTGGGATGAGATGGAATTTTAGACTATTCTATAAACTGTTGTGTATTATACGGGTTATTGCTTTGACCAACTTTAATGGGAATGCCATATTGTAGAACTAGTCTAGTTTTCGTATTGAGCTGGTGTCTGTTAACCTCAAGTTATTGGACAGTTTAGTCAGGCAAGAACTTAGCTACACTGATGTTAAGAGTTCTTAATGTAATTGCAAGTATTTTCCTACTGCATTTTGTCATTTACTGAGAAGGAAGATGGCTACCTTATGTCAGGAGTCAGCTAGGTTGTCCTCTAGGTACAGAACCCATTTGATTTAGTAAGTTCAAGTAGTTTCATTAGTTACTTACTATCTCAGTGGTTAGAGTTTATAGGTTCTTAAAGCTCACAAACTACGTTGTTACAAAGGGAGGTCTTCGTCTCTCACCCATTCTCTGATTCTACTCATCTGTTTAAGAGACCTGATGATATATTATGTCTCTGTGCTAGGTGGAATGATGTCTTTAGCTGTCAAGTCAAAGTCAAAAGATTTGGTTAAATGTGTAGTAGTTGATGGTGGTGAACTAAAATCCAGGCGCCATTTAAATGTGCGTGGAAAAAGTGCAAACCTGCCTTCAATAACAGGTAAACGTCAGTAATGCTAATGGTGGTTATTTGAACTTCTTTGTCCATTTGGTGTTCAAAAATTCAAAGACCACACAATGTTCAATTCATTGGTATGCTTTATCGGTCTCTTCTTCAGAAAAAGACTGGGAAGACATCAAGTTTGGAGTGGACAATGGAGTAGATTTCTATGCTGTCTCATTTGTAAAAAGTGCTGCGGTGGTCCATGAGTTGAAAGATTATCTCAAAGGTAAACTTCTTTAATATCTTATCAGTGTATTCAGTTAGATTTCTTCTTTATGGTGCGTTTATACTATTGACTCCTAAAATGAATTGCGTATCTCTTCTGTAGGTTGCAATGCAGATATTCATGTTATTGTGAAAATAGAAAGTGCAGACTCTATACCAAATCTTCATTCAATAATTTCTGCATCTGATGGGGTTAGTCTATTCAGTTTTTCTCCTATCCGGTTGCCTAGATTTTAACTAAAATACAGTTCTGCCGTTTAATGCTCTAAAATCCACTAATCGTTCCATGCAATGATTTGTCTAATGCACTACAGTATTGTTGAACCCTATAATGATTACTGATATAAAAGCAATATACAATAAAATAGAATATTTTATTTTCTTATTCAGTGCAGTTGAAGATGAATCAAAAGTTAACAACGTAATCAAATAAATAAAAAATTGTTGAGGGATGAAGCGTTTTACATTCCTGATACATGTGCATATGAAGGATGACTTTTCACAAACATCCAGATAATGGTTTAATCCACAGAACCGTATTTTAGTTAGATTCCGGCCATCCAGATAGGTGAAAAGTTCAGTCTTTATTTGTATTTTTTTTTATTCTCATGCAACAAGAGCCTTATGATCCTTAATCCTTAATTGTTTGGTATTAGTGTTGGGAATGGTATTTTATCTAATTTTTTTCCGGTTGACTTTATAGGCAATGATTGCTCGTGGAGACCTTGGAGCTGAGCTTCCAATTGAGGAAGTTCCTTTGCTTCAGGTAAATTGATCTATGTTGCATATTTTCCATTTCCTATGTAGAAGAAACAAGTCTATGACATGCTACATATAGTAACAGTAGTTAACTAGTTAATTTTTTGCATATTATGGTTCTGATTAAGATATGAGTATTCAATATCTGATTGAGAATGATGGATCTGCATATTGTAATGATGGTTATTTCAACAAAAAATTGACGCAAGAGCACTGTGCCAACAGTTTTGAATCTCCTATTCACCAGTTTTTTTTAAACTTTGAACTACCATCTAAATTTGAAATAGTTCTGTTACGAACTAAAATTGGCCTACTTAATGAATGCATTATTTTTTGGTAACTCCCCCTTTTGTTTTAATATTTTTTATAATTTAAGATCAGTATTTTATATGTGCTTTAATTTGTACAAGTGATTAGATCTTTCTTTTTTCTCTCCATAAATCGTACAAGCAATATATCAACACAACATTTATGGAGTTATTTTCAAATTCGATACCCATAGGAATACTGAATGGTGGCTGAAGAAGTTTAAAGGAGGGTTTAAGAGTAATATAATCAACAAGATCTCAAGACTATATTCAAGACCAGATAGTAGTTCTACATTACATTTGATAATGGGCTTCTCTGGGGATTGGAGATGATAAATAATAGATGTTGCAGTGTAGAATATACTATGTGTTTGCATCTGTGCTAATATTTGCATCTGTGATCATGTTTGCATCTATAGCCTTGTTTGCTAATGATTAACTTGAATTTCTCTAAAATTTCTCATTTTTAATTTTAACATTTATGATGGTTCTCTTATGTCATTATGCAATGGAATCCTATGTTATCTAAACAGGAGGACATCATTAGAAGGTGTCATAGTATGCAGAAACCAGTGATCGTAGCAACCAACATGTTGGAGAGCATGATCGATCATCCTACACCTACAAGGGCAGAAGTCTCTGACATTGCAATTGCAGTAAGAGAAGGTACAGATGCAATCATGCTTTCTGGAGAAACTGCACATGGAAAGTAAGTCAACTGGTTAACATTTGGTGGTGTCAATACTTATCTTTGATTTCCATTTTGATAGAAATCATAATCTATTTATTTGTAGAAATTGTGCCACTTCAGGGTGGGATCTTTTTTTAAATTATTATGTTTGAACCTTTGAATGATGGTTTTCTGATACCTATCAACTTTTGCAGGTATATAAATATATCAATTAATCCATTCAATTTATTTTCTTTATTTACTTGTTTTCTTTTTAAATATTCTTTTATGGTCCAGTTTAGGTTGACCTGCTCGAACTACCCTTTTCATATTTTGACACCCAGTAAGATATAGTTAGCGTTTTATCAATTTTCATTAAAAAACTATTAATCTCATCCATTCAATTTGTTTGCTGGTCCTGGTATTTTGTGTATCAGTTCATCAAGGTTGTTGTGTGGTTTATTTTTATAGCCGCTGGAACCATTACCATATTAGAACACTTTTGGTTGATTATGGATTGCAAGCTTGTTATGCCATCATGTCCAAGATTAATTATATTGGTTTGAGCGTTCCCACTTTTTTGTGAAACCTGAGGTTGTTTACCATGTGATCAAATAAGGATTGTTTTTCAAAAAATTAGAACTTTAGGCAAAAGTACTTCATCCGCATCTTTCTTGGACAAGTCCAATAACTTTGGTATTTTTTTTTGGATTTGTTCCTTGGACCATTTGATTAAGTCAAAACATTTTTTTTTTAAATGGGGTTTAAAGTTTTTTTTTTTTTTTCTCTCATTCCAAAATTGTCTCTAACATCATTAACTGCAGTAACTTATGAGATTTAAATTAGGGATCTCAAAAATTACGGAATTTAAACGGTAGGAACCCAATCCTACAATTTAAGGGATTTAAACTAGTTACTTGTGCAAAAACAAACATAAAGTACATGTTAGCTCGCAGGTACAACTGACATTACTTTGATATATGGCAACCAATATAATGTTGGCTGTACTTGTAGGTTGACTTGTGTTTTTGTGTTGGCATGCTTGTGCAGGTAAATAATTTAAATCTCTTAAATTGTGGGATTCCTACAACTTAAGTCTCTTAAATTGTGTGATTGCTTCCATTTAAATACCGTAATTTACTTCAATTAATGATGTTAGGGGTAATATTGAATGAAATTTTAACAAAAGAATATTTACCAAAAAACATAAAATTTTAAAACCCATAATATTGGCTGAATCACCAAGCCAATTAAGGTAATCCAAAAAATAAAAAGTTACTGGACTTTTGTCTAAAAAATATCTTTGTAGTAGGGAGAGAGCAAGAGAATTCTACATTTGGGTTCGTTTTGTTTATTACATGGGATTCTTGTTTGTTTACTTACCTAGTTTTCATGCCTAATTGAACACATTGGCTATTCTTCTTTTTTGTTTTCCCTTGTTCATGCCTGGTTGCCCATAATATAATATTATTCGTTTTTATATATATATCCAAGATATAATACTTCTTGTTGAACCAGCTTAGTTTTCATGGCATACAATATCTGGACCAATAGTTCAAATTATATTTTATAAATTCTGTAATTGCAATTCTAGGTATCCATTGAAAGCTGTTAAAGTAATGCATACTGTGGCATTAAGAACCGAGTCAAGTCTACCAGTTAACACTATTCCTCCAATCAAATTGAGTGCCTATAAGGTATGCACTGATTATATTGAGGATTTGTGGTCTTTTAGGCTGTATAAGTTATTTTGGGGATATGATTTTTTTTATATCTATTTTTGTATGATACTATTTGGTTGTATATGATTTTCTTGATGATAGGTTGATTGAATTTAGAATTTTAGCATACCCTACAGCTGGCCTGAGTTTACCTATTGAATCTAATTACTTTGTGGGCACTTTTCACAGAGCCATATGGGGGAAATGTTTGCTTTTCACTCCACAACTATGGCAAACAGTCTCAATACACCCATCATCGTTTTCACAAGGACAGGATCCATGGCTGTACTTTTAAGCCATTATCGGCCTCGCTCAACAATCTTTGCCTTCACAAATGAGTAAGTCCAGTATTGTAACTTATGAAGCATTCTTTTTCAGGTCACATGTTAACTTGTCATGTGATCTGTATCTTGGACAATGGTGCATATGCCGTTAAATCATTTCTAAAAAATTTCAACTCTAGAATGATTGGCATGCTGGCATCTTGCTGCATTTATTGCAAGTTTGGATCATGTTTGTATTTTGGATGAATAAAATGGGAAATTCTTGTGTATATCAGTTTGTTCGTAGAACTTTCTGACATTGCTTCTAGTTATCTTTTGTATGCATGTTTGGCCTTACAGTGAACAAATATATGGCGCAGATACAGTTATAAGGACAAATATGTGAACTTTTCATATATAGCAGAGTTCAAAATTTTGTCTTGACAAATGTGCCTGCTAACATGAGCAAGTTTGAAAAATATTGAAGAACAAGAATCGTAGATAGAAAATTCAGTCAGGAAGATTACCAACTGTGATATAGGCCTTAGATTATTATAGCTTTGTTGGTAAAGGCTGACCAGTTTTCCACTTTTTTTTTTTGGTTATATTGTGTACTTTCATTTATAGAACTTGTCATGCAATAAGTTGCTTGGGATTTAGGGTGGTTGAAGCTTTTGACTACAGAAGTTAAAAGTATTTGAGAGCAAGGTTATTGGGTAAAAGCTTAGGCAGACAGGATAAAAAGTTTTCTATATCTGACAAGCTGATGACATGACATCTTATATCTTGTATACATTTTGTGCAGAAATATTGCTTGGAAAACAAAAGTTTTAAATTAGAATAATGTTTTAGCTATCATGTGAAAGAATGTAGTTTGACTCTTCAGATCTGTTGCGTCATTGAAAAAATTTCATTGGCATTCCACATTAGTTTTAGTTTCACAGGGTAATTGCAAAAATTCGATAATAATTGTGGTCTTTTTCTATCTAGAGGATTATGGAAGTGTACTAGCGAATTGTTTTCATTATCTGTTCTTGCATTTATGTGACATGATTTCATGCTTAGCAGAGAAAGGATTAAGCAGAGATTGGTGCTCTATCATGGTGTCCTCCCCATATATATGCAATTCTCAAATGATTCTGAGGAGACTTTCTCAAGAGCAGTAAAGCTTTTGGTGGTTAGTGATTTCTCAATTCTAGATCTCCTTTTATCTTCTTAAATTGTCATCTTATATGGTCAAAATGTTTCCATATATTCCATGCATAGGCTAAGGGTCTTTTGAAAGAGGGAGAACATGTTACTCTTGTCCAAAGTGGTGCACAACCAATCTGGCGTCGAGAATCTACTCACCATATTCAAGTTCGTCAAGTCGAAGGTTGATTCTGCACTTGTGAGGAGTTTTCTTTCTTTTATTTTATTATTCTTATAGTTGCTGATATTTAAATTGAAGTTTCAGTTTTAACTTGTTGGAATCTTGTGAACCCATTGTTCCAAGTTTGAAAGAAAGGTAGTTCAAATTAATTTTGTATCCAGTAATGTCAAGCAATTATGCCATTGATTTAGAATTTTAGATGTTGGAATAGTGTCCTGTAAAATTTTGGAATAATTTTTTTGTGTTTCTTGGTATATAAATCATCATTATTATTCAAGAATGATCTGCATGGATCATATTCTGTAAATCTATGCCATTTAGAGCTATAACTCGTCATTGTGAATGCTTGTATTTTCTTTTTTGGTCTTTATTCTTTACCATTGTCCTTGCCAATATACTTTTGAAAGGTTTATAAGCCGTACTGTTCTTCTTTACATGCTTTAAAGCCATCTTCCTCTGCTTGGTCTTATGGTTAATTGGGAAAGGATTGTTGTTTTGTTATGAGATAGTTATGTAGCCTACTACGAGTTTATAGAGCTTGCACTTTGTTTGACAATCTCTAGACCTCAAAATAATGGGCCAAAAATATGTATAGGTTTTGAACCTAGGACATTTTGGAATTTGGAACCAAAGTTTTGATACCATATAGAAGTTAGAAAATCATACCCAAAACAAATTGGTAAGGGTGAAGAGGCCCATAACATTATATATTGTAACACAAAGCTTATGATTCCCAATACGGGAATTTTATAGTCTCAACACACGCGTTGACCTCAAACAAAATCCTTGCCAAGTTTCACCCTCAGGAACTTCCCATTCCGCTGGGGCAGAATGTGAATCCTTGACGAGTTTTATCCTCATGAACAGCAATCTTCATCCTTCTCAAATAAAAACTTATTACAATGCTCAGTTGCTGTGGCAGTTTTCTATGATGCCATTGAGGAATCAGTTTTTATTTTATTTTAATAGTGGAATGTCATAATGCCATATTGTTAAATTCTTTATTTCTTATCTGATGCTGTCTATCATAAAACAGGAATCCATCTTTGAAAGCAGTTTTTCTTGGAAGATTACACTTTGTTTGAAAGGGTAGGGAGGGGGCATCAGGATATGCCTAGGGAAACTGTCTTCCATAAAACTTAGGGCAAACCCTGGCAAGAAGCCTTGTTTTCAGCTCTCCTTTACCTTGCCAATCCTTTGCTGACATGGTTCACCTATTAATCTGATGCATCTCTGTGTTGCCACATTAGTTTCCTATAGATAAAATCTGTTAGGAAATATGCAAATTAAGTCTGATTAAAGGGGTTCTTCCATTAATGTTGGAGAGAGTAGTTCTCAAACTCTTACATAATTATGGTACTACAGCTTTACAGAGTGCCCCATCATATTACAGTAGATTTCTCTAGAAGCACATGTTAGTCCTATGGCTAGCAATAAAACAAACAAATGAGAATGAGGGAAGATCCGAGACCTAACCCAAAAGTTACCCACCTCTTCAAACACTCTTCAACTCAAACCAGCCTTGACCGAAAAAGTACACTGTTGGTGCTGCACATACAGAGAGACGAGTGTAAGAGAGTTTGTGAGAAAAGGGGATCTCTTACGCCTGCTGACTTTGTGCCAACCCCATTCTTCTTATTTAATATAAGTTGCTAGCATAGGCTTTAACATGTCTGGTTGATTTTTACAGCACCCATCAGACTTTGAAGTTTTCCTCTTCATCATTTTCTTCAAATCTTCCCTCCAACTTGATACACTTGTACCACTTGGCGCATGCAATGTAGACAACCAAATCTATTGATGTCAAGGCAGCTAAGAGGAAGAAAAACCTATATAGGTGACCTCTGTTTAGGTTTCCAGGGATCCATCCTGGCATGTGATCCTCGGTTGAGATCTTCATGACCATGCTCACGAGCAAGCTGCTAACGTAGTTACCCAGAGACATAGATGTCATGCACAGGGCGCTTCCAAAGCTCTTCAGCCCATCTGGTGCTTGTGCATTGAAGAACTCCAATTGACCCACATACATGAAAACTTCAGAAGCTCCTATGAATGCATACTGGGGTATTTGCCAGAAGATGCTTAAGGAGCTCGAGTCATCGCAGTGTGTGCATTCTTTGTTGGCATACTTCAGTCTATAGCACTCCACAATTCCAGCTGAAACCATTGCCATGATTGCTATGACAAGGCCAATGCCCATTCTTTGAAGCTGAGTAAGTCCTTTAGAACTCGATTTTTTTATTCTGCTTACAAGTGGGTCAAGAATTCGCCGGTAAAAGAAAATGAAAATTGCCACGCTCAGGATGTCAAAGCTAGACATGCTTGCTGGTGGGATTCGAAACTTTGATACAGTAGTTTTCATGGCAGCTCCTTGCTCCACAAAGAGAGAAGCCATCTGTGTAAAAACCACTGAGTAGAGAATGGTGCAGAGCCAAATTGGAAGTAGCCTTAAAATGCATTTGACTTCTTCTACTTGTGTGATCGGGCAGAGACGCCATGGGCTGTGAAGGCCCTGCTTCTGGTAATCTAAATCTCTTGATGAAATGTATGCTGCCCTGTCCAAGAACCTGCAGTTTATGTGGATGAGATGAGTTAGCTCTGTATTTCAATAGTCATAAAAACTGGCTATAAATCTGTCAGGCTTTGGCTTAATATTTGTTGGTTGGGTTGGGAATAACAAATTATCATCCAAATTAACTTGAATATGAGAAAACCAAGTTAATTCAAGTTGCCTGAAATTCAGCAGGATTGTGAGATTGTACCCTAGTTCATAGTAGTGCCAACAAAAGCCATAAAAGTGAGGTAGAAACTGAGGGATTTAGCAAAGTTTTAAGAGCATGGAGTGAGTTAGGAATTTATGCTTCGCTCTTACTTGAATCCATGGGTGTAGAGTATCTTTCTGTTGCTATTCATGGAACACTCCTTTTTCTCCTCCTGATATAAGTCGTCTCCACCTGGTGGCATCTCCACATTGCATTTCTTCATTGCAGCAACTAAGACTTGGCAAAACCTCTCTAGAGGGTTGCCATTCGGCTTGAAGTGTCTGTACCTAGGAGTCCCAATAAGAAACAAGACCAATGCTGCAAATGCAGATGCTGTGGACGCCCAGAAACCGATAGCCCAAATTCCTTCATCCTCAAAGTATCCCAATATGGTGTTGGAGAAAAGGGAACCAAGGTTCATAGCCAGGTAGAAGTAGCTGAAAAATGCCACCTTCGAGTGTCCCTCCTTGTGGTCCTCTTCATCAAACTGATCAGCTCCAAATGTTGCAATGTTAGGTTGGTACCCTCCATTTCCTAGGGCAATGAGGTAGATGGAGAGGTAGAATAACCAAATTTGCAAGCTTGAATGAGTCCCACATGGATTTTCCTGGCTCCCACAACCTTTGGGCTTGAGCAAGAAGGCTTGTGATGATAGTGACAATGATGCAAGACCCTGTGGTCAAATGGACATAGGCATTATAACAAAGCATTGAAAAGAAAACTAACTCATCCTCGGTGTAATTCTTTATAGTCTAGGGATGCAAAAGAAGAGAGGCAAAAAGAGCTAGCTCATTATATACTCACTATGACAAAGATGATTTGAAAGATAGCACAAGTCTTGTATCGTCCCCAATAGGAATCACTCAGGAAAGCACCAACAAGGGAGAAGATGTAGACAGTTCCAGTCCATTTGCTCACGTTGTTAGCAGCCATTGCATTGTTTTGCTGTAACACCCTTGTTAGGAATAAGACCAGGTTCACCCCGACTCCGAAGAATGCTAGGGTAGCCAGACCTTGGTTCACTGGTTTTCATTGAACAATACAATAAGAAAAGGGTCAGAAGGTTGGCAAATTAAGTATGTTTTTTCAAGCAAACAAATATTATGCATAATAAACTCAAAGCCAAGTGGATTTAAACACATACAAAGAGTTTGTCTAACATTCCTTAAGCTAACTACCTTTATTTATACAAATTCTGAAATGGGTGTGGTTTTCTTGTTTTGTGAAATGAGATACACAACATTTTATTTTACAGGGTGAAACAAGTACGTACAGATTACGATGCTTAAGCAAGATTCAAAAACCAAAGATTCCAAAGGTATACTTGATGAAGTTTCATGTATTGTGTAACCTTCAGTACAAATTTCTTTCTTGTTTCTGTTTTTTTTTTTGTTTTTTTCCTTTAAGATCTTTCTAAACTAGAGAAAATGACACTTCAGAAGCCAATTGGGTTAGCATATTATCCCAGGCTGTAGGTGACCATAGAAATCGTTTTCAGAGTTGCAGAGAAGCAATCAAAATCCTAAGCATTGAAGATGCCAAGACTTTTTATCAATCAGGCATGTTCAACATGTCCCAATTATTAGGAAGAGTGGAAAGAGAAGTTTTCCAAAACCATTTTGAGAACAAAATCAAAACCCATATATGACTAGAATTTATGAAGCATGATCAAGATAGTCCCAATTATTAATAGTCGGTCCATCTTCCCGTCTTCAAATAATTAATCCAACGGTTGCAATCGTATCTCACTGAAACCAGACTCTTCCACCAGAAGATCGGCCAGTCATTAATAAGCAAAATCAATCAACATGCATTCATACATGTGCAATCAAACTATATATTTAGCAACTTGACAAGCACAGCAGAGGAATACATAAACAGGGCCTTCTCGAATCTCGGAGATAGAAAGCACCATAAGATATATATAAATGCTTTAAAAAACATGCCACATAATTAGGTTCATCTCTGCAATACTAAAATTAATGTGATTGTGTCCTCTATCAAATAGTTTTGGAGGAAATTAAGGTTCCTTTTTAAAAAAATGTAAAACTTGGTTGTTTTTTAACACTAAAATTGGCCCAAACTGATGGCTGGTTTGTGGGGTATGCCTATTTTTTTTCCTTTTAATAAAAGTTAAAAAGAAGAGCAGTTTTTACGGCGTGACTAAGTTATTTGAATTTACAGTCATGCTTTAAACAATTATATAATTGCCTAAATTACGAAACTTTAGTGGAAACTAGGACATCATAAACCCAGTAATAATAAAAAACAATTAAAACGAGATTCTAGACACTTAAAAGTTTTCATAAATTATAGTTAGTTTAAAATAAAATAAAAATTATAAAAAAATAAAAATTTATATATTTATATTGGTATTTTTTTTTTTTTTGAGAAAATATTTATATTGGAATCTAAAATTTAAAAGTTTGTTCAAATAAAATAATTAAATAGGCCGGAAATGACATAGACAAAAGTTGATGCTATTTTTTGGGCCCTGAAAATTGACACTAACTTTAGCTGAAATTAACGAAGACAGTGGGATTGGGGAAGGCCGGAGTGGGATGTGGGAAAGTGGGAAGTGTCTTTGGTTCTATTAAAAAAATTTCTTTAAAATCTTTTGTAACGTAATTTTGAAGAAAGACACGTGGCAAGAACCCACGTCATGCAAAATCAAGACCCTGATTACGTGTCTGGCACGTATTACTTTGAATGCATGCTTTCCTCACCTTCACGGCTTCACTCCCTCTCTCAATTCGCTAGTCATGTCGTCTAGTTTCCAAGTTCTGACAATCAAAGTAGTAATACTCAGCCCAAGGGGCTCTCTCTCTGTCTCTCTCTTTTCAAGCTCTCTCTCTCTAAATGTCTCTTAATTTCTCTCTCTAAAATAATGTGGTGGTTTTTAGCTGGCGAAAGCCCAGCATGCAACAAGTCTGCAACACTTGCTTTTGGCTATCAGTGCCAGATGTTACCACTCCCTTAACTTATAGTCTTTTTCCCTTTCACTTATTTTTATGACTTATATTTGAATTCACTTCTCCAAAAACTCTTGGATCTGTCCTTGTAACTGCTTATCTTATTCTATAAAATTACAAGCACTTTTCATTTCAGATAAGATAATACACTACAGCTAGCCGCTGTATGTATCTCTTAATTTCTTTCAAAAGTTCTTGAATGTTCTTTGGAACAGCCACCAACCCCAAGCAATAAAAAGCAACAAGAATACAAAAATAAGCCCCATCATATATGTATGGCATCCATAAGACTAGGAGCCCTTGTAAGCAAAAAAAAAAAAAACACAGAGGACCAATTGAAAGTGACAATTTAATGAAGTACTTAATTTTTGTATGAGCTTTTGAAGGTGTTATCAAGAGTGGGTTTCTAGTATTATATATATAATTCAGGCACCTCTTCAGGGTGGGCTTTCATATAAACAATCTTAAAAGACCCAAAAACCCAAAAAATTAATGTTTTTTTTTTTTGTTTGAAATTTTATCCAAAAATTGTTTCAAAGGGATGGCTAATTTGGTAATTTGGAGTTAGCTAGCTTACCAAGTATGATAATTCCAGCAACCCATCTTCCAGATTTGGCTCTGATTGCAGGGTGGCCTTTCAGATCAACTGTACCATCAAGAGTGCTTGCTTCTTGATCGTTTTTGAACTTGCCCTGACGATGACAATAAATTTTTAGAAAAAAAATGGAAAATATTAATAAAATTTTTTCATAGTAACTAGTTTTAGTACTGCTATGATCATCACACATGATCAGTGGTGCCATTTTCCAAGAATGCATGTTGGTGCAAATATTTCTTGAGGAAATTAAAAACAAATCATGTACATAGTGTGCAAATAACTCCCTAGAGAATTTATCATATAAAAAGTAAATTAATATTTGGAGAGGAGAGAGAGAGAGAGAGAGGGGGGGGGGGGGGGGGCATTGTAGCTTTTGCTCACCTTCTTGCAGACCTCTAAGCAAGCCATTGGTGGTGTTGAAGAGTGAGAAATTTGCAATGGTAGTGCAGAGGATGAGACAGAGGAATTAAGGTGGTGAAAGGCAAAGGATACAAAGAGTTACTTGGGCAAAGAAAGAAGGGGAGACGAGTTATTATATAAGGGAAGGGAGAGGACAATTGAGTAATTGACGGTGGAGATTTTAGTGAAGAAAGTGGGGTCACCCACATGACAAAATCATCCATTTTCTTTTTATTCTTTATTTTTTGCAGGGTGCAATAACAAAAAAAAAAAAAAAAGGATTGAGAAACAGATTCGAGGAGTGATGTGGATGTGGTGTTGTATTCTGTAGTGGTAATTGCACGTTTGTCAACTTTCTAAAACTCAATATTTCAGTTAGAATCCCAGATACAGCTGTGAAAAAAGGGAAAAAAAAAAAAAGTAGAAGTGGAGAATTAGATTTTGCTATTGTTTTTCTTTTTTCTTTCTTTAGTGTTAATTGAAAAGAGGATGATGAGAATTAGATTCTTGTGTATGGAAAATAAGTGCACTTTTTAATGAACTACAAAACCTACAATTTTAAGATTGAACAAAAAAATAATGGCGATATGGGGATAAGAATAACACTCTCGTGCAAGTGAAAATAATTGCTCCATGAGCTATATAATAAAACCCACAAATTCAAGATGAAGAAGAAGATGACCGCGGATAATGCTCGTGTATGAAGGTCGACAATCAAGAATCAGACTCTCGCGTACGTGAATTAAGTGCTCTTTTAATAAATTATATATAAAACCTGCAATTTCAAGATCGAGAAGAAGATGACCGCGAGTGGTGCTTGTGTAAGGAGAACGGGACTCAGACTTTCGCATACGTGCTTTAAGTGCTCAACCTTTTTAATGAATATGATTAAATACAAAAATGGTTTATAAACTCTACAATAATCTCAATTTGATTCATTAAATATAAAAAGTATCAACTTGATCCACTAACTTTTCAAGTTGTATCAAATTAGTACAAACGTTAGCTTTCATCGAAAAATTTAACGGAAGCTGGTTATGTACACATCAAGCGACCACATTTTCAGAGACATTTTAGTCCGTTCATCACATTTTCATGTAATTAATTTCGTTAATTTTTTAATAGAAGTTAACGTTTGTATTGCTTTAGAACAACTTGAAAAATTCATAAATCAAATTGACACTTTTTATAATTAATGGACCAAATTAAAAATTAGTGTAAAATTAGTGGACCATTTTTGTATTTAACCTTAATGAATATACAAAACCCACAATTCCAAAGCTTGGGAAAAAAAAATGACGGAAGGACATGCTCGTCACCATTGATGACCCCCTTTGACATATGTGCAAACCATTTGCCACCAACCACATTTTAATGAACTATAAAACCCACAATTTTAAGATTGGGAAGAAGATGATGACAGGAGGACGAGAACCAAACTCTCATGTACATGAAAATAAGTACTCTTTTAATGAACTATAAAACCTACAATTTTAAGATTAGGAAAAAGATGGCGGTGGAAGATGCTCATTTATGGAGCATGAAAATTAGACTATCATGTAGGCGAAAATAAGTGCTTTTTTTTTTTTTTTTTTCAATATTTCAAATGCTTTTATCATATGAATTGACAGAAATATCTTTAAAATAAACAGAAAATTTAATTAAAATGATGATACATGGTAAATTGGCCAATATGTGAAAGTTTAAATGGTAAATTAACAAAAAAAAAAATTGGATGGTATTTGAGTACACTCCTGTAGTCCAAGTGCTCATTTATTGAACTATAAATCCATAATTTTAAAACACAAAGAAGAAAACAAGAGACGCTCATGGATGTGAAGAAAGTATGCTCTAATAATAAGAGTTTGGCTTTTATAAAAGACAAGTGAGAGACAACATTTAATTGTTGAATTTAACACGATTATAAAATTAATAATTTTTTAAAATAAATTCAATCTTTCCTCATATAAGCCCTATTAATAAAGTATAAATCCGCAATTTAATTTTTTTTTTCGATCGGCAAACAATTTTTTTTTATTATATAGACATTCCTAAAAACTATTAGGTTGCTGTAGGAAAAAAAATAAAGAATATAAGTTATGCCTCTGATATGGCATTGTCTGTTATACATTTGGTAATTGGTTGAATATAGGCAGATTTGACATGCAGATTCCCTTAATGATTTTCTAGAATACAGTATTTGAAAAAGTATTGACTCTTTTTTTCGTAACGTATTCCTAATTTGATGCTACTTATACTGCTGATAATCTCCATTTTTCCTGGAAAATTTACACAAATAAATTTTCTTTCCCATTTTTTTAAGTGATTATCTTCATACGCTACCACACTTTTTCTTTGATTAATTTTTCGTATTGCAATGGATGATGTCTTTGCGCAACTTGACATTATCCTATTTCAATAAGTTAGAATCAATCCCAGTGTTGTTTGTGCAGTGAATTAGCTTGTGATCGATTTAGTATTCTAATTAGATATACCATTATTCTGAACATATGATATATATATCATATATATGTCCTATGTCTTAGAGATTTGCATCTAACATCTTGACTTTGCTGCTCAATTATTACATAGCTAGAGGATAAGATTCCTTAATTATATGCACAGTTCATCAATGTACACAAGAGTTCACATTCCTTTTAAGGGAGATTTGGTGGCATGTCTTTTAAGTGAATGTTGGAATATTTTGTGCAAATAATACACTTTTTTTATTGATACAAAAAATTACTTTATGCCACAATGCTAAGACATTCTCTTACACACAAGAATATGCCTTTAATTTATACATATTTTCGTTAATAGGGGGTATTAATTCAAAAGATACTTTATCGTCCAAACATATTCTATAATGAATGAGTGATTTGAGATGACTACTATAAAATATTGAACGGAATTATACTTATGTCAGTTAATATGCCCTCTCTCTCTTTTTTCTTTCTTCAAACTACGAATTAATATATATGCCTCCTTTTTTCGACCAAACAAAAAAAGCTTCCTTTTATATCACATTGGGTTTTTTAAGGGGAAAGATGCTTAAATTCTTGTGTACTTAGCTCTTGTAAATCATACAAATTTCTTCAAGAATAGTATTTCATGGCCAATGTTTCTCCATGCACGTTGGAAACAAGAAAAAGATCAATCTGCTAGCTGTATTGATTTGCTCTTTATGTACTTGATGTACTCGTGTATGACAGATTGACAGCAAGAATATATGGTGTCATTTTTAGTTTAACGTACTGAGACTTTCCCCAAAATTGAAATAATATGATAAACAATTCAAAATACCCAAATATCATTACTCTACGTCAGAAAATAACATGAGATGCACCAAAAGTTTTGGAGCCATTTCTTACAACCATTAATGACATACCACTATATTTAATAGTAAAAAGAATTATACTATAATAGTGGAAATATGAATCTATCGACATGTAAAGGTCAAAAAGTAATTAGATGTTATATAATGACTGCATGTTAGAGATTTACAAAGTTTACTTACATTTCAATTACCATGTGACAAATGATATGACAATATTTTATTTATAAAATTAAATCAAGTTTAGTGTTGTTCCATGTGAGGAAAAATTGAAAGTTTGAAACACTTCACCATGATTAATTAGTTGGGATCTATATTTTAGAATTTGATTTGTTGCAGTATTACTTTTTTTGGTATATATATACATATAATATTTATCACATATTGATAGCTGAGAAGTGATCGAGAAAAAGGAATTCAGGAAGTTCTACATTACCAAACATCTCAAGTGTTCTTTCAACTTCTGATTAATTTTCCCGGTCATTAAATTTGGCAGACTAGGTTGTGAAGAAGTAGGGCATGCAGAATCATTGAAAAGGACTTCAATAATGCAAATAATTAGAGACACCATACTTGATGAGGAGACAACAGCCTTACATATATAGAATAAGGATCTCCCAACAGTTAGCTAGGGATATATGGCACCTTAATTATTGAAAATTATCTTGGCTTTCTTAAGTCCTCGATCAAGCAATGATGAATCATATCTGCATGCACTTCAGATAGGAATAGCATTTTAGAATTAATTTGGTTATTCTATTATTTTAAACCACTTTAAAACTCTATGGGATTTTTTTTTTTTTTTGGTAAAGTTGATAATTATGGGAAAGAATTACAGCTAGTGATATTTCTACTGTTGTAAATATTGACAATTCAATGCCAATTGACTAATTTACTTTTGGTGATACTGTACCCTATGAAAGAAACAAAGAACGAAGATCATAAGGAATTCGATGGATCATTGATAATTAGAAGTAGGGGTGCAATTTGATTGGGCTAACCCGAACCCGTCGGAACTCAACTTGGATTTTAAACCCTAATAGACAAGTTAAAAAGAGCAGTACGTGGCCAAAAAAAAAAAAAAAAACGGCCAAAATCCAATTCGTGCCCAAACCCATATTCAATTATTCAACCCAATATCTTTATACATTATATAATATAAAAAATTGGGTTGAATTTACACAATTAAGCTTACTAATTAGGATTAGATCGATTAGCTCACTTGTACAGAGCACAACCTTATCAATTCGGACAACTCGAAACCAACCCGAACCTAATCATATATTTCATGGGTTAGAGCTAGGTTCAATAATCCCCAACCCGATCGACTGAGCTACAGCCCAGATTGTAAAGTGCAGGTTGTACGTGGGTTGGTTTGCCTTCTAACTCGCCCAAGTTGCGCCCCTAATGTCAATTTTATTTTAGACTCATAATTAGATATTATTATTTCCTTTAATTGATTTTGTTCTTGTCCCACTAACATGCAAACATCTTACAAAAAAAAGTTGCTGATTATATCGCTCATAGCCATTTTTTTTGGACTTTGACAATTAATCCTATAAAGAATCATTATCATTTTATTTAGGGTCCTGCTCCGGTTTCTCAATATAAACGGCTACGACATTACAAGCTACAAACAATACTGCCACTTACTAATTGTTACGAATCAATTTGTATGGGGTGCTGCTCCAAGTGGAAGTTTCTTAATAAAAATGATTATGACATTACAACAAGTTATAAACAATATTTTCATTTGTGCTTCATGTCGTGCTCGAGTTAGCCCATTTATTAATTAGGTTGGGCTGAATCAAGTTAATTATTTAAACTTTAAGCCCAGCTCAGTCCATAGCTTATTCCATAATGGGTTGTGCCGAGTTCGGACTGGTCCGATTAATTATTTTATTTTATATTATTATTTAATAAGTCAAAGACTTAATTTTTTAAATTAATTAACAATATCAATATAAATTAAAAAAAATAACAATTAATAAGAAATAAGTTTGTAATTGAATATATAATTATATTTAGTTTTTTGGAAATATTTTTATTTATAGAACAAAAAATTAGTCTTTAAATTTAAAAAAAATAATTGAGAAACTAATATAAAAGGGCCGACTCATAAGTACGCACTAGGCTCGACCTGGCCCACTTAATAACGGGCCAGGTCAAACCAAACCAACTTTAAATAAGCTATGCCCGTGCCGGACTCAGACCGGCCTGGCCCTCTACTCATACTAAGGACGAAAACATAACTTATCTTGTGATCATATACATCTTAATTTTTTGTTTGTGACTCAAAACTATCACTATTTGTTTATCCCACTCATTAATTATCCCTGACTGAAAGTGAAGCGACTTATAATTCAAAATTCTCAATCTGTTAAGCCATTTTTCTAAGAAACTACATAAGTTACTCGGTGCACATGAGCTGATGTAGTTTAGAACACTAACTAATAAATTAGTCAACTACAATGGTTGATAATTAAACAATGTACAAAGTAGGGGTGGGCATTAAGACCAAAAATACCGAAACCATACCGTTCTGTGTCATTCCGTATCGTTTGGTCTCATTCCATTTTTTTTTTCCAATCCTGTACTGATCCCATATCGTATCGATCTCAAACAAGATAAGATCGATCCTGAAGGTTCAATATCGGGATGGTCTCATCTCGTACCGATTAATTAAAATTTAATTATTTAATTTAATGGGCCCAAATATCACTAAGCCCAATTCATTTTTTAACTTGGATTTAGAAGATGAACTTTATCTTGAAGAACTTGAACTTTATGAAAGTGTTGAAGCATGTAATGTTTTGTTTATTATCTTAAACTTTACTTGGTTTGCTTTGTAAGTTTGTACTTTGTAAGTTTCATGAACTAAGTTACTAATTGCTATGAATTATTTTGTGAAGAATATGCAAGTACTACCATTAATTGATGTCACTTGTAGTTTGAAGAGTTCAAATCCAAAAGCAAAGGGAAAGTAATTTGGATTTCAATTATTTATGAGTTTGAGATGTAATAAGCCATAAGGCTTAATTCTAATTTATGAGTTAGAGATGTAATAAGCCATAAGCCTTAATATGTTTGTTGTGTTTGTGATGTAATAAGTCATATGCTTAATTATGTTTTTCAGTTTTGTTTTTAGTTTGAGATATAATAAGTCATAAGGTTTAATTATGTTTTTCAGTTTAGATTTGGTAAATAAGCCATGAGGCTTAATTGTGATTTACTGATTTATGAGTTTATGTTTGAACTTTGAATATTTGAATTATTGAAGTTTATGTTTTATTGTTGTTTATTTGAATTTTAAATTGTTGAAGTCTTAAAGATGAATTTTCAATCTTGAATAAAAACAGATTATTACTTGAATTCTTATTTCGTTTGCATAGTTGAATAAAAATAAATTATGTTTACAAGTTATTATTTGAAGATGAATCTTAAATAAAAATTGAATAATTAAATTTTTATTATTTTTTAGTTTGGGATCGGGATGGTACCGAATTTATACCGAACCAATTTGGTATGGGACGAAATGGTACCATAATTCCAAAACTCCTATCCCATCTCGTACCAATCTCAAACTCAAATTATGAGATGAGAACGAGATGAGGTAAGTCTCGTCCCCCTTAATCCCGTGCCCACCCCTAGTACAAAGTGTTGATTAAAAAGCATTTAGTTGATACTATTCTTAAGGCCCAAGATGTGACTTATCTTAACTTCATACAATATCTCAATTTCTTGTCGTGGTTCAAAAATGTCATTATTGAATATTTTGCTCATCACACTAATTATTAACTTAATTATTTTTTGGATTAATTATGTTTGTGATCTATGTGTTTTGAACCAAGTCCGACTAAGGTTCTTACAGTTTCAATTGTGTCAAATTTACCCTTAGGCCTCCTTGGGTTCACGGGTTTAAGGCTTGAGAAATGAGAAAATAATTTATTCTCATGATTGTAAATGCAACCTTGGAAAAAGGATTCATGCTTCATATATGGGAAAGTGATGCCCCAAAAAGGGAAAAATGAACCCTCCACCCAACTTAGGTTTCAATTTCCTAGATTTCCCATTGTAATCTAACACCAAATTGCCCCTGCTAACAATTGAAAATAACAATTATATTATATATCATTATCTAATATATATATAATAAATAGGGCTTCTTATTTTTTTATTTTTTATTATTATTTTTATTTTAAGTCTAGTTTAGAAAATAGAAGGACAGGCCTACCCACCCTCAAAAAACTGGTGACAGGCTGGTTAACTTGAATGAAATGCTCGACATTGTTTACCGAGTACTCGGCAATAGCCACTGTCCAATAGTGATAATAATTTCCATTGTACAGCAGTGACTATTTGAAATTGCATAAAAATAATAACTATAGATATACTTTATATATTTTCTTATATGAACATGTCAAAAACTAATAAAACCAATATAAAAACAACATTCAAGCTTATGAAGTCGTATCCGCCCGCGTTAATTGCCACTGTTCGACAGTGATAATCTTCCTAGTTTCAAAAAAAAAAAAAAAACACATGTCGAGGGCTCGGCAGGGGGGCGAGCGCTCGACAAAAAAAAAAACACGGAGCATGTTATAATGTGATTTTATTTGTAAAAAATGGATTTATTTGTCATTGCAACTTTTTAAGTGAATTTATTTATCATTAAAGACTGTAAAATGAACTTTAAAATCATTATATATAATAAATAAGGGTATAATAGAAAAACTGAATAATTTTTGTTTCTTATTCCTACACATAACAAACATGAGAATAAAAATAAAAAGATATTCATTGTTACTTTCCTAGAATTACCAAATATAAGAAGGTGAATCTTGCATTCCCTTTCCTGTAAAAAATGCATATATAGGAATTGATTTCCACAAAACTTCAATTCGCGAACCAAATGGAGCCTTATAATTTTTTATTGATTATAGCTTAAGAACACATTCGTAATCCTCTAATTTGGTTGACAAAAATAACACGGTCAGTGCACAAGTCGAGGTGTCTTAGATAGTGACAATGGAGCTAAGGGCCAGTTTGGTATTGCTGTGAGAAAAAACAGCTGTGAAGTAAAACAGCTGTGAAGTAAAGTCGGCTGTAAAGTAAAGCAGTTGAGTGTTTGGTAAACCATGTTTTTAAAAGTACTGTGAATGCAAAAAACAATATCAAAGTGTTTGGTAAATGTTAATGTAAAAGTGCTGTGACTGTGTTTAATTACTAAAATGGACATGATGCTGAAAGTGTATTTCACTTATTTATTTGGTAAAACTAAAATGTTTTTTTACTTATTTTTTAAATTTGTGACTACAAATTTTTATTAGCATTAATTTTTTTAAGAATAACATTATTAAATAAGTATTCCTATTATTTTTTTAAGTATATTATAATTTTAATCGTACAAATAAAATATCATAATTAATTATTACAATATAAAATATAACTAACAATGGAAATATTTTTTAATTTAAAATAAACAAATAAAGATTATATAAATCAATAAGGGTAGTATGAGTAAAATAAAATATTCATTTTTGTTGTGATTCACTGCAGTTTTCAAAAGCACCTAGAAACCTGCTTTCTGTTTTTGCTGTGGAGAGTTGAGAATTGTGGGGGAAAGCAGTTTTTTATTTTTTTACCAAACACCAAAATTGCTGTAGGTGATTGGGAATTGTCATCCACAGCAGCTTTTGGTTCCTCCACCGCAATCTCAAACGGGGCCTAAATCACCCTAAAAGTCTAAAGTACTCATATTTTGTGCATTACGTGTTACTTTTATCGAACATATTGGTGGTGTTAAGTATGTGTCCTTGAATTGAAACAGTTATAAAATTATATAAACAAAATTGGCACAATTGAAACTATAAATACCTTAGTAGAACATGGCCTAAACTACAATTAATGACCACAAAGGTAATTTGGCCTTCGTTCATTTAGTGTGTTATACTATAATAGGGGACAACGCGAGGTCCTAACAAACCATCACAACAATAATTTAGGAGTAACATTCACATTATGCTCATTATAAGAAGGCTTATTCATACCATTGCCCCCTGTAAGATACACTTTTTTTCACTTTGCCCCCTGAAACTTAAATTCTCTCAGTTTGCCACCTGAACTTCAAACAGTTGTTGCAAAAAACCTATGCCATCAACTCTGTCAATTTTTCTGTTAAAAAAGCTGATGTGGCACCTATATGACATGGGTGGAACCCTTTTTTAGTTATGTAACATCCATGCAGATACTAAAAATTATAAAAAATATGATTATATGAGTAGGGGACGTTGCAAATTTCGAGCTTAATGTCAATTTTTTATAATTTTTAATGTCTGTATGGATGTTACATAACTAGAAAAGGGTCCCACCTATGCCATATAGGTGCCACGTCAGCTTTTTTAAGGGAAAAATTGACAAAGTTGACGGCATAGGGTTTTTTGCAACAACTGTTTGAAGTTAAGGTGGCAAACTGAGAGGATTTAAGTTTCAGGGGGCAAAGTGAAAAAAAGTGTATCTTACAGGGGGCAATGGTATGAATAAGCCTTATAAGAATGAAATTAATTTTTTTTTTAAATATGAAGAATGAAATTAATATATAATTAGTAGCAAAATCATTGTAACAAAGTATATATGCATTATCTTTTCCAGATTAATTATGTATTACTTCAAATAAAATATCTGCTCAATTTCACTTTTTGTCTTTGCGGTTTGAGTCAAATTTCATTTTCATCATTGTATTTTTCATTATTTTAATTTTATTTATGTATTTTACAAATCGTTGCAATTTAAGAATATATTAAAATTTTCATCTATTAATTAAGTTGTCAAATATGTTGCGCTTTTGGTCTTGTACTTTTCGAACTATTGCGATGTTGGCTGGTCATATACTTTACAAACTTGTTATGATTTTGGTCTTGTATTTACAAACCGTTAGCAATTTAAGGATGAATTTAACAACTTGATTGACGGGAATACAAACTATCCTTGAATTGCAATGGCTTGTAAGTATATGACCAAAATTAAAAAAATTAAAAATATAAGAATGAAAGTAAAACTTGATCCAAACTTTTAGACTAAAATTTAAATTTAGTCTAAAATATTTTTCAGGAAGATACATGCTCTTAATTTTTCCTAACTTAATTTCCCTTTGCTCAAACAAGATCGAAGAGCCTAATCAAATCGACTTACCAATTTCTAGTATTTTTTTTTTTTTTCCTGTCTACTTCATTTGTACAGTCAATTCAAGCTCAAACAACTCTGTCGGGCACCAATTAATTAGTTCATTGCAAATCCTTAGTTCACAGTCAATTGTACAAATCATAACAGAAAATTATTAAAAGCAGCCTTAATTTCTTTTCTTTTTTTTGGCCATCATAATATTTCTTTTTTCTTTTTGGCCATGTTCATCATATTATTTCTAATTAACTAATTTCTTTAAACTTCACTGCATGTTGGGTCTTGTAGGAACTTACGTAGAACACATTTATCCAGCTCTCGCACAAATTCTCACTGTTGAGAGTTTGACTCTCGTCTTTCTCGTTCAGCTATAACTTTTTCATCTAATACAAGTTATAGAAAAGTTATAGAGAGAGAGAAACATTAAAGTTTGTTATAGAGGAATACAACTATTAAGCATGACATAAACTTCTGCATCTTCTAGAACGAATTGAAAGGAACAAATTAAAGAAAAGACCATTCATACAATATGTGTGGGATACCACAGCTGGCATTACATATTAATTCCAGGTAACCAAACTCACTTTGGTCCAAAATTTGGCGTGCCATTTTGGCAATTTAACCATTTATGGTATTTGCAACACTTAACCAGCTAACTAGCCAGCTCTACAATATGGAAATCAGAGATTTTAATTAAGGCAAAGTTAGTAGGTGAAGCTTCAAGTTGTCAAAGTTTACATTTTCCAATATTGGCTTTGTCACACATATATATATATATTGTACGTAATATTGATTGATAGATTGATTGATAGTTTTGATACATATGATGATCATATACCTAACTTAATTTGAGTGTGAGACGTAATGGCTCGTATTGTGTCAATGCACTGACTTATCAACAGCAAAATATAACACACACCCATTTATAAGAAGATCCTGTATCTGTGTGCATTACATGTAATTTGGATTTGTCTTACGCAAGCATACACTAGCCTACTACAAAAAGTAGCAATAGTGATTTTAAAATACAGAGATTGGCTTATCATATGTTTCCAATTACTGCATTTCTCGTGGTTTATTAAATCTGATGTCTGCTTTTGCGAGTCGGATCCCACTTAATTCGTTTTCAGAGAGAAAAGGTCAGCATCGTTACCACATTAGTCGAATATCCACTTTGATGCAACAGCTTAAAAGCTTCGTGATGTACCGAACTGTAGTCTCAAAATTTTGGACATCGCAAATGTTGTAACAGTATTTTATTATTGAGTTATTTGTATTTTAAATCTGCTCAGAATCATATTTATTTTCAACAAGTAAAACAATATAGGTGATGTTATTAGTGTTGTTGTTAAATTAATCAAATATCTATTGGGTGCAACACCTTAAACTTGATATCCGATCCAGAATTGCTAATGGTTTGAAAAATATAGGACCAAATTAAATCACAACAGTTTGTATAAAACATGATCGACCAAAATCTCAACAAATTGTGAAGTATAGAACCATAAGCGCAACAATTAGAAATAAAAATAAAAAATAAATTTAACCCAAACTACATGAATCAAAAATAAAATTTAACCCGATTAATTTAAAACATGATTTTGCAAATCAAAATTCGAAAGGAAATTAAATGAGTCTATTGTGATATATGCAGCCCAACTTGGCTTTGGTGCATATATGCCCCCAGGCCAACATCAACATCAGCAACAAGACTAATGGGGGAGACAATGACCTGTTTTTTTAGTCTAGTCCATGTTTACAAGCACACTGCTACAAACCCATTGGTTGTACCTGCAGTGTGCCCCAACCGAGGGGGCAATTCTTCTCCTGCTGCCATTGATTCTCTCAGCCTTCTTCTTGATCTCCTGTTTTCACCACTACTGACAGTTGAGTTTGTAGCTCGCTGCTGTTATTGCTAGTAGTGCTACTAGCTAGCTGTCTCCATCCTTGAATTCACTTATCAATCAATTTGAATACGCATATGAATTTTGTCCAAGAGCCCAATATATGGTCCAAATTCCACCAACAGATTATCAGATTTCTTGTTTCTTTTGATGGGTACGTTGTGTCTTATTTGTAACATATATATGGATGAGATCATAAAGGAATTAATCATTAAGATTATGACTTGTTTGGTAATTAATGATGGCATAGCTGGCGAGCCACTAGGAAGCCTAACCTAATAATTCTATCGTGTTTTCATTAAGTTGGATCCACAAATATTATGAGCCTATGAGGGCTTAGCTTCATCGATCCATTGCTACTATTATTAACCTAGCTAAATAGGAATATATTATTAATATATATGTTTACCAAATTTTATTTAGAAAATTATGATTAAATACCAAATTCTGATAATTTTTTGGAATAGCATGAAAACTATATAATATTTCAATTGAACTACCAAATTTAAATATAATTTTTTAGATTATATCACAAACATATTGACCCCTTTGATTTGAGTCTTTTACATTTAACATTTTTATCCTTTAGCCCACATATGATGAGTGTTAGTTAAAATTTTTAAAGTTTTGACAAAATTGCTTTCGAGACTTTTATATTGTTTTGAAAATTTGCTAATGTAGTTTCAATTTCACATTTAGTTGTAACTGTACGACACTCACAACTTCAAATTTAATTGTGACTAAACGACAATCACAGTTAAGTTGTAACTTAATTGAATTTTTTTTAGATAAATTATACTACAATATAGTATAAATATATAGAAGTCGAAACAATACTTTTACTCAAAATAATACATAGTATAGTAGTGTGAATTGTCTCTTTCAATTTACCAAGACAGTTATAGTTAAGTTATGACTAAATTGATTTTTTTTTTAATACAATATAGTATAAATTAATATAATATTTGTGATGTAATATTTTTTTTATTTTTTTATTGCAGTGACATATGTTGTAATATTTGTAAATTCTAATACATTTTATTTTATTATTTTGTTTAACTTTTCAACTAGTACCTAATTTAAAATGCTATTTAATTTTGGTACATAAATTAAAAAGTTATTAAAATTTAGTAGTTAAAATTAATGGACCTAATTTTATTCACTGATTTCTATAAAAATAAAAAATAAAAAAAAAGTTCACTAATGGGACATTTATATTCATTTTTTTAATATTTAAATCTATTTTTAATTCTAAAACCTCGATCTTTCTTTTTTTTATTAAGTATCACATTCTATATCTTATAAAAAAAAATATATATCATATAATTTGGTAAACAAATTTTGCGAATTTAAATAGAAAAAAAGTTTGTAACCATGCACTGATAAATTTTCCAAGTGACTACAACAATATGTAACATGCTAATGTGGTATTATTAATTCACTCAAATTTTAACCCGTATATAATTATTAATATCTAGGATCCTAACATTTGAACTCTTCAAAATTATACAGTTGTTAAACATTGATAACACCATGTCAACATCTCATATGGTGTTGCAGTTGCACACAAAAGTTTTTCCTCAAGTTGGGTAATTAAATTATGGAGTTGGTGCTTTAAATTTGCGCATGCTTAGAATTGATCATTAATTAGGAAATCTGGAGCTTTAATTAAACAATAAATTAATGGAATAAGAAACAAAGTATTTGGTGAGCATGCATTTTTATGATCAAGTTAGACATAGCTAGAAAGAGACCTGTTTGAGGAAAAATTAATGACCAGCTAATACTACTCAGATATAAAATTAGAGGCGTATACGCCTAAGCCCATGAGCCACATATCATTTTATCTTTTAGGTCATGAACCGCCGCCACCAGCACAATTACAATTTATATTCATGTTCAATTTTATATAATTAAGATGATAAGGTGATAATGGCCAAAAAAAAAAAAAAAAGAGGATATGGTGATGACTGATCATGAGCATATATGATTTTTATTTCATTAAAGTTAGGTATATATATATTTAGCAAAATTTATATATAGGTCCTAGTGGTAGACATTGACCTGTCTATATACCCATGGAGGTGGACAAAATAAGAGCATTATTAGGCTTTGATGAGCAATCATCTCAGTTAGGTCATCCCACAAAGGAGAGCAAAACATGTCTCTGATCTCTTCCTCCATGCATGTTTGCCTTTTACTTTTGTGCCAAGTACCACAGCTGCTGGTGGATCTCTTGCTTCTGTGGCAGCTAACTAATTAAAATGCCAAAGACCCAAAAAGTGCATATATAACATCCATTTATGAACACCAAGGCCTTACATGATACACTTCTGCATAAATTTTATATTGATTTCTGTCGTGGTGTGTACAGCATTAGACTATTTTTTTTTTTTTAATTTGACATATATTATTAATTCATTTTCTGACATTTTTTAAAATTCAACGGTTGTTGTTTAACATGATATATCAAAGTTCTAATTTTGAAAAGTTTTGAGTTCAAAAACCTTCATTCTAGTCCCCACTTATCACTTAGTTAACTTGAAGGGTGAGGCTGCGATTAAAATGTCTCTCCACACACATGATATATATATATATATGCGACTGCACATGAGGAGTGGTGTGGGGGAGAGAGTTAGTTTGATTCATTCATTTTAACCGTTTAAGTTTATAGAATCTAATAATTATCTAAATTTTTATCTAACATCAGTTACATATATTTTTATAGTAAATTAGGGATATCTCCATGAAACTCATTTTTTCCTATTTAAACCCATGCCTTTTTATTTTCATATATGTGTTAACCCCTTTGACAATCTCCCAACTCAATCACTTTCATTTTTTATTTTTTCTAGTCAGCATTTTATAAAAATAAGATTTTCTAAATTCCTTTTATGCCTTTTCACCGAATAGACGTTTTGTTGTAGTTGACTCTTTGTTTTTTTTGTAAAGGTTGTAAGTTTGTAACTTCCTAATTTTGGTTGCTTTAATGCTGAGTATCTTCTGTGTTTGATCACTACAAGAAAAACATATTTGGGCGACGAAACTTTGGGCGACGAACAAGAAAATTTGTCGCCTAATCCCATACAGGTTTGAGCGACGAATATAATGTTTATCACCTAAAGTAACTTTGGGTGACGACAAGACTTCGTCGCCTCAAATTATGCTAAAAAAACGGTGGTTGATCTATACATTGAGTGACGAATGCGAAGGTTTCTCGCCTAAAGTTACTTTGGGCGACGAATAAAAAAATTTCTCGCTTAAAGTGGCTTTGAGCAACAAACTATTTCGTCGCCCAAAGATACTTTAGGCGAGGAATTTTTTGTTCGTCGGCCAATGTATGGGCGAGGAACATGCATATTCCTCGCCCAAAGTCTCATTCCCTTTTATTTTTTTGTACATTTTTATGTAGGTTATTCATATAATGCGATTGTGTTTCCAATGATCCGAACCGTTCAATTTTTAATTCCTCACTCAATGATCATCATTGCAAAAATTAGCTTAATCGGAGATATAAAAGTTACGTAACGGTGCTTGAATTTATAAACAGTTGTGAATTTTCTAATATAATCGATCGAGTAGATTAATTCCGATTTGACCGATTTTTTGTAGGGATGATCTTTTAGTATAAATGAATAAAATGAACGGCTTCGATTGTTGAAATCACATTGTAGTCTTCACAATTGTTGAATCGACAAAGTTTCAACGAAAAAACTAATAGAATTATACTCTTCAAATGTATTTGTATATAAAAGCTCAATTTTCTATTATGTTTTTTACAATCCGAACTGATCATATCTTAGTGCCCCACTCAAAAATCATCCATGCAAAAAATTATCTCAATCGGAGATGTAAAAGTTAGCTTTGGCGTTTAGGGTGTATGAACGATCGTGATTATTATAATAATAATTGAACGGGTAGATGAACTCTGATTTGACCGATTTTTTGCAGGGATGAACTTTGAGTATCAACATAGATGATGAACGGCTCTAATTGTTATAATCTCGTTGCGGTCTTTATAATTATTGAAACGACAATGTTTCAATGAAAGAGTTAATAGAATTTTATTCTTCAAATGTATAAACCGTTCTTTTATATATAGAATCTCATATATCAATCGTGTTTTCAATGATCCGAACTGTTCATTTATTAGTTTCTCACTTAAAGATCATCTATGCAAAAAATTAGTTCAATTGGAGATATAGAAGTTAAGTATCGGAGTTCGAACGTATGAACGATCATTGCTCAAAGTTAGTTTAGGTGAATAATGTCAAATATCGTCGCCTAAGAGCACTTTGGGAGATGAAATTTAATATTCCTTGCCTAAACTAACTTTCAGCGAGGAAATAGTTCGTCGCCCTAAGTTTCTTTAGGCCAGGAATGTTACATTTCGTCGACCAAAGTGATCTTAGGCGACGAAATTTGACATTCCTCGCCCAAAGTCTTATTGTCTTTTTTTTTTTGTATGATTTTTATGTATGTAATCACATAAGATGCGATCGTATTTCCAACGATTTGAACTGTTCATTTTTTAGTTCCCCTCTTTAAGATTATCCCTGCAAAAAATTAACTAAATCGAAGATGTGTAAAAGTTAAGTAACGGTGCTCGAACTTATGAACGATTGTGAATTTTCCAGTACTAATCGAACGAGTAGATGAATTCCGATTGGACTGATTTTTTGCATAGATGATCTTTGAGTATGAACATAGATGATGAACAGCTCTGATCTTTGTAATCACGTTGTGGTCTTCACAATTATTTAAATTACAAAATTTCAATGAAAGAGTTAATGAAATTTTATTCTTCATATATATAAACCATTCATTTATATATATATAATCTCATATATCGATCGTGTTTTTAACGATCCGAACTGTTCATTTATTAGTTTTTCACTCAAAAATTATTTACGCAAAAAATTAGCTCAATCAAAATTTTAGAAGTTAGGTATCGTAGATCGAACTTATGAACGATCATGATTTTAATAATGATAATCAAACGGCTAAATGAATTCCGATTTGACCAATTTTTTGTCGGGATGATCTTTTAGTGAGGGACTCATAAATAAACGGTTCGAATTGTTAAATTAATAAATTGATTATATAAAATTAACAATATAATGGATTATATAAGATTAACAACATATTTAATTATTTAAAATTAAATATTCAGACAGTTTTTAGGCGACGAAGTGGGAAAGTCGTCGCTCAAGACTCTTTTGGGCGATTTTCCCTCTTCCTGCCGCCTCCCTCGATTCCCATTCCTATCCCCACTAGCAACCTCCACCCCGACTAACAACCCCATCGGAACCAAGCTGCAGCAAACCCACCCGATTGTGGGTTTTTGGTGGGTTTTATTTTTATTTTTTTTTATTTGGGGGTTTTTCTGTTTTTTGTGTTTTATGCTCATTAGCTTTAGCTTTTTTTCAGAGGGATCAAGTGCATGTGGCCAGAGGAATAGTAATACTCGGGGAAATTTTTCAGGTCAGATTTAAAACTCAATCGCTCATTTAGTGTTATTTGGCTGGTGTTTGCTGGTATTTGTTGGTGTTTTTAATTTTTTGTTCTTAAATTTGTTTATTAGTGTTGAATAAATTTTTTAATTCTCATCATTGTTCTTAGGAAAATTAGGTTGCTGATATTTTCTTATGCTAGATAACAAATTAGTTTTCATATAAAATTAGTTAGTTTTATATGTTTTTTAATAAAAAAAAATTTATTAGGTAGTTTGTATATAGATTAGTTAGTTTGTTAGTTTTTAAATATAAAATTTAGTTTAATTAAAAAATGTAGATTAATTAGTTTAAGAAATATAATTTAGTTATAAGGTGGAAGGTGATGGAGTCAGCTCCCGATGATGTAATTCAGCCATCCTCGAGTATTGGGAGCCCCTCTATGTCACGGAGAGCTCGTCGATCTCACCGCTCTAGTCAGGTCATCGCTTCCGCTTCCGCTTCATCTACTGCGACGATGAGATCATGTAGTGGGTTGAAGTCCTCTCGGATCGTGCGCAGTACTAGGGCGCGGATTCGAGTCATGTGTGCAAAACGGCCGACGACCGTTAGATACTAACGTTCACAGTTTGTTCTCGCACGATGTGAGGGTTATTATCCGTGCCGAGTGCGCTATGGTTGCAATCACTTGGAAAAAATTGCTGGCATAGATTCAACACAAAGTGATCCGCTTCATCTCAATGAGTATATAACTCAATAATAAATTCAAAACGATAAATTTGATCATTTATAACAATTTAATATTTTTTTCAGGTTAACTTTGACATTCAGATGGATGATCTCATCATCATCACGTATATGACAAATTTACTCATCAAGTCCTACAGGCAATGGAAGAACGAACTACACGTGCATTTCAAGGGATTCTCATTGGTAGTTGAGGCATGGGCGAACCCCCTATGGAGTTGGTAGAGCGGTCTGACCAGTGGCGTTTTGTGTGTGATCATTTCATGAGCCCATCGTTTTTGGTACATTTTATCATTTAAGATTTTAAAAAATCGATTATTGTTTTGTTTTTCTATTATTGTATACATACACTAACACATTTATAATTTGTTTAATATTTAACAGAAGAAGTCGGTTGCCAACGCCAGAAACCGGAAAGAGAAGCCGTTTAACCATCATAGTGGTCCGACGCCCATATCAAATCGGATGGAGTCGCGACGTCGGGTACGTCATTATTTAATTTAATACATATATATTCTTTAATATTGTTTGGGTTTTTGACAAAATTATTTTCTTTTTCAGCATGGGTCGCAATTTCCAGAGATAAACACTTTCGGGGATATCTATGTTCATCCCAGTTGTGATGCGGCCAAGGCAAAACATGTTAGTTTTTTATATTTTAATTTTTTTCACAATTTTTTATATTTATTTTTCTAATTGGTTACTTGTATATATAACATTTTGAAGGATGATATGGTGGCCAACTCGAGAATATATTTAGAGAGCTTGGCCGAGCAGCACCTTCCGGGTACTCCGTTGGAGTTGATTCCAGTACCCGATCCCGATGTCGGACTTTGTATTATGATAGACTCATTGGATGTTAGGCCCGGTAAGGAAATACGTGGCATGAGATATGGGCGGATTCGTGATGTTTGATCCTCATCTTCGTCTTCATCTTCTTCTTAGCCATATGCAGTCATCGCAGGGTTGTCCGCTCAAGTGAAGAAGTTGCAGGAGAACTTACGAGCTGAAAGAGCGGAGAAGGAGGCGTTGTATGCTGCATTGACCAAGGCAATATATGGGTTTGCCCCGTCACCATCTTCTCATCAACCTCTGTCAGATATGAATGACGATGATGATACTGGTTTAGAATATATTGACCATTAGAGTTATTACTACTTTGTATGAAATTATAATTTTGCTAATTTGTGTTAATAAAAATTTATTCAATAAAAAAACTTATAATTGTGTTAATTTGTGTTTTATTATATAGGTTTTGGATAAAAAGAAAAAAAAAGTAAAAAAATAAAAATTAAAAAAATATTTGGGAGACGAATATTTTCGTCACTCAAAGTCGCATAAGCTGACAAAGGTATATGTTTGTCACCCAAAGTCACTTTGGGCTTGGGCAACGACCATGTAATTCGTTGCCCAAAGTTAACTCAGGTGACGAGTTTGGTTCGTCTCCCCATGTATCTTTGGGCGACAGAAATAATAGATTCATTGCCTAAGACTTTGGGCGTCATGGTTTGGGCGACAAAATTCTCGATCAAGTTGCTTCGTCGCCCAAAAGTTTGAGCGACGAAATTTTACTTTGGGCAACGAAGCATATTTATCGCCTAAACTGTTTTTTCTTGTAGTGGATATTTTCTTTTGAATTATATTAATGACTCACAAATAACCTACAAATTATTCTCATAAATAAACAATGAACATAAAAAAAAAAAAATCTATATAAATATAATGAACATATACACACAATTCTAATAAACTAAATTATTAACAAATAAATTACCTACAACAACTAATAAACCTACATACAATTCTTTTTTAGTGATAAATAACCTACACAAATTAATGAACCTAGCTATATGAATTAAAACACCTATATTATAATGAACTTACATACAATATATTCTCAATTATAGGTTTCTTATTTGATTTAATTATGGTCTGAAGAAGATATATATAAGAAGATATTTGACTTAATTATTGATCAAAGGAGAAAATATATCTATTTCTATATATATATAAGGTGCCTTAAATTAAGTATTTTAATGAAATTTAGGGGATTCATTTTCTAGGAAAATTGGAGAATTAATGACAATTAAAGAGTGACACAATTTGAAAACAATTATTAATTACATAATGACACAATTTATAAATAGTAGAGATCTAATGAAATATTGTTATTCTACGTGGAGCAGAATTTTAAATATAGGCTTTAATTAACTATTAAAAGAAAAGTAATAGTATTAAACTTTAGAAAAAAAAAAATTAATGAACTAATATTGAAATCATCCTATATTTTAAGTCTATGGTGAAATGGGGTTTGAGTGTAAGTTTTTTTTTTTCTTTATTAAAAGGAAGAGGGAGGGTTCAAATCCGGGTGTGCAGGGGGGAAGCTTTTGTCCGTAGCTAACTAGGCCAACCCAATTGACGGTTTGGGTGTAAGTTTGAGAGGCTTCATATTCTATTAATTTGATTTTAAACCACATTAATTATTTTTCTTGCGTTGCGGAATTTTTTAAAGGTTTTATCACATTGTAAAGTTTGAGATAATGTTGGATAACTGCCTCTGACTGTAGGTTTAAAATGTGTATCATGTCAGGAATTGACCAGTTCTATAATTGGACCCTCCAAATTAATCTTTCCTTTTGATCACAGAAGGATAACGTATTGTTATTCAAACATGATATGTGCACCATTGATGGTAACAAGTCGGTTGGTCCAAATTTTCAGATTAAGATCAAACCCAAATTTAGTATAAAGTTGGATTGTTGGACACAACACAGTTTAATCCAAAATGGACTAACAATTTACTCTCACTTCAACACGTAGCACTTGTAGTTGTTGCTGGCAATGCTCTAACTTCTAAGTAACTCCATCTTTCAAGGGAGGAAAATAAAAATCTGGGTTTCTCCAATGACCATGTTTTGAATGGACATGGTTGGTGGGTGTCTGTGTCATTTGGTTAGAGAATAATAATGGTGGCAATTTATACTTAATGAATGTGAAGAGGACAGATTGAAATGTAATCCAAGAAAGTAATTTCTTTTTTAGTGAGAGAGTGAGCGATTAATGAAAGAATGTGTTATGTGTCACATAGAACCTAATTATAATTATTATTATATACGTATTATGTGTCAGAATCTGACATACTGCATAGAATATTAACTAATAAAATTTTGAGATCGGTACCCTAAATATTTGAAATTCTCCAGGAAAGAGAGAGATCTATATATGAAGTTAGAGATCATTCATTTCACTAACTTCTTATAGATACTAATTAATATTAGTTCAGTTTGGGTGGAACTCTTTTGCTTTTGTCTTGCATATGTCCATATATAGTACGTTGTATTTATTGAGGGTTATATAAGAGAAGCTCTGATGCCTTGCTGGTTTTGCAAACGCTGCAGCATTAAATAAGTTATGGAAAACGATATATAGTATATATATACTAGCTGATTAATTAAATTGGGACTAATTGAAAGCTAGGTTGGTTACCTTTTTCCCCATGCCTATATAGAAGGACCTCATTGCACATTTCAATCTCAAAGGATCGCCGAAGTAGCTACTGATAGGTCTTTTTTTCTTTTATATGAGGTATTTTTTATTTTTTTTTATCGCCGAAGGACCTTATATATATATATATAGCAATGATAAGTATTTTTTTTTTTTTCTTTTATAAGAGGAGGAGGGGTTTAAATTTGGCACATCTTCTATTTAAATGGAGAAAAATACTAAATCAATAATTAAGATGCAAGCTGTCACGGAGATGAAGAGACCACAAACCTAGTATTAAAATAAAGAAATAATTACTCTATACTCTATCTTTGCTATAGCTTTTAACTTCTAATATCATAATTATTAATATATAACAATCAGGTTAGTTTTATTAACAATCAGGTAATTTTGACTCCACCTTATTCCATTGACTCCACCTGAGTGGATTGCAATTATCATTTATTTCTTATTTTTGGTATTTCTTTTTCTTCTCTCTTTCTCCTCGAGTCTCTCTCTTCTCTTTCCTCTGCTCTTTCTCTTCCCGCGATGTCTCTAAAGATCGGACTCTCGCCGTCCGGCAAGAGTAGCCAGCGATGTGGGTCCCATCCCCTTCCTCTCTCTTCCTTCTCATTTCCCCAACCTTTGATGTCTAGCTCCAAGCAGATCCAGCAGATGGTGAGGTTCATTCGATCTTCTCCTTCTGGAGCTTCAGCGCGTTCAATTTTTAGCTTGGTTGCGCGGGCATCTTTGAGAACCTGTACCTGGTTACCTTGGCTCTCCACCTCCAAGAGCTTATCAGTAGAAGGTTCTTGTTTTTTTTTTTTTTTTTTAAAGTTCAGTTTCTAAAACTGCAATTTCTAGAACATTGCAAGTGAACTAAAACTACAGTTTATTGGAGTTACAGTTCCTAACTGCAAGTGAAACTTAGTTTCTGAAACTGCACTGCAAACGAACTGAAACTACAGTTTATTTGAGTTGCAAGCTTGCAGTTGCAGTTACTAATTGTAAGTGAAACTGCAGTTTCTGAAAATGCAAGTGAACTGAAACTGCAGTTTATTGGAGCTGCAGGCTTGTAGTTGCAGTTCCTAACTGCAAGTGAAACTGCACTGCAAATGAACTGAAACTGCAATTTATTTGAGTTGCAAGTTTGCAGTTGCAGTTGCAGTTGCTGTTGCTGTTACTAACTGTAAGTGAAACTGCAGTTTATTGGAGCTGCAGGCTTGCAGTTGCAGTTACAGTTACTAACTGAAAATTAAACTGCAGTTTCTAAAACTGCCGTTTATTTGGAGTTGCAGATTTGCAGTTACAGAACGATGCTTGTGAGTGAAGATGAACAATTGTCGATTTGATAAAGTTGAAGAAAGATATCGATTTGGCAAAGAAAATAAGAAGATCAGTTTTGGCATGTTTGTGTAGTTGGTTTGGTTGTGATGCGTTTTTTTGGAAAGGTATCCGCATGTTATATTTTGGGTTGGTAGATAGTGTCCGCAAGTTAATAAAAATAGATTGAGTAGTTTTGGTTAATATTTTATTTTTTTAGTACCTTATAATTAATGGACTCTAAAATAAATAGAGTTTAGGCCGGCCCTAACTAAGAATGGAAAAGTACCTTTCCATGCATGTGGACAATATGTCAATTTTAATTGATGACTATGTTACCACCATATGAGATCCTATTTCCATTTATGTACTGACAAAACCTGGCCTGGTTTTATCCCTCCTAATAACCATTTGGTTAGTGGGTATGCCTCTTATATAATTAAGTTGTCTAATAACAAATTAAAGCAAATGATCAAAACCCACTAAGAAGCTATCAAAATATATACCTAACTAATACCATAAAAAACAAAACAACTTCTAGCTAGCTTCCTCCACATATATAAAATCTCTATAATCCCCATTTTTCTCCCTTTCAGTACCTTTCACCTTTGGCAAGATTATGCATGCTTTCTTTAGTGATCGATTAGGAAGCCACAAAGAGCATTCCAATAAAGGCATGTATTTTTGGCCAATCCAAAAGCTGGAAAACAAAGTGGTAAATGTTTTTAAATCTTTTGAGATGTTAATGGATTACAGTTCGTTGAATTAATGTGTTTCACATGAAATAATAATTAATAATATAGAAAAGAAACTATACTTGATATCTGTTAAAACTTAATATAACATCACACATTGTTGATACTAAAAGGCCTTTTTGTAATTTAAAATTTCAACCCCCCCACCAAAAAAAAAATAGATGTCAAAAGTGTGGCTAGCTCCTATTCTTGCATTAAGAAGACCAAGAAATCTTAACAATTTTTAAAACTAATATACCAAAGAGTCAGGGCGCGCTGAATACTTGAAAAAGAGGTGCAGGTTTTATGACCAAGATTATATAATTATGTATTCCACATAAAGTGGAAATAGAACCCTAGCATGCCGACAAAATTCTACATTTAGGAGTGTGCATTTAGTCGTATTTACAGTCATCCTAACTATTCAATCAAATCTAATAGTTTTTTTTTTTTGGTCAGAATCTAATAGGTTGATTAATATCAATCCACCGTGGATTTTAAGTTATTTCTTCTTAACTATGTTGATGTAGAACCCATCATGTAAGTAATTTCACTCTAAATTAATCAACTGTTAAACCCAAACCAACCCAACCTAAAAAACATTGGGTTGGGTGTTTTGGCATGCAATTAAGTTGAATTGGGCTTGCCTAAAAGAGCAAAAGCCCACAGCTATTACACTCTTGATACCATATGAATCAACTTGTTATAATCTCATTATTCGAACGGGTCATGTTTGAATGTTACTCTTGATACCATAGAAACGTTGGTGGAACAAATATATACACCCATATTGAAGTGCGAATATATAGCCCGACCTTTCATATATAATATATTCTTATTGACTTTTGCCTCATATAGTCTACGAGATGACTTAGGATTGGGTTAGGTCTACAAGGACAAAAAGAAGCAGTGATCATATCCAGCACTGTACTTGGTGTTTCAAGTAGTCAGCATGTCGGAAATGGAGGCTTACACTAGTGTCTGGATGATGCTGCATTGTTTGGAAGAGGAATGCAAAGCTACACTAGTTGGTGGCTGTTTTAACTTTAGGCATATATATGGCATTGAACCCTACATGGCTAGCTAGGTAGCAAGGAGTTAAATTTTGGTATCGAGGGAAATATCGGTAAAAATTAAACAAAAACGGTGAAAATTGTGAGTAAAATGAAGAAATTTTGAATAAAATTTTAAGAAGTTGTTTATGTGATCAATTATCTATTATTTTTACTTGAAAAAACAATTAGCCAACTATATGTGCATAAAAGTTTATACATTTCAAGATAAATGTAATACTCGCTTATGAATATTTTTACTTAAAGATGTTAACATAAATCAAGAAATTGAATATAATTTATGAAAATATTGTGGATATATCTTAATATCTGAAATCATTAGATATAGTATAAGATGAATAATAAGCTGAACATGGAATTGGAGCTGTGTTTCATCCTGTTAATTCGCATACCATGTCTTCATAATTAGCTTGACGCACAATTAGCACAAGCCATAAATCTAACCAATGCAAGAATGTTTTGCATAAATCAAAAGGCATGTCCAAGGCATTTATCCAACAGCCAACTAAGAAAGGACTGTTATATTGCTTGGTTCTGTGCACACTACCATATAATAGACCAAAATAAGGGGCATTTCTAACAAAAATATACTTGTTTCTTTCTGCTTCATTCAACCAAACTACAAAATTATCATGTTATCAAAGTTTTCCCAAAAACTAGCAGGAAGGAAAATAAGAACGGAAAAAAGACCAAGGTCAAAACCACTAATCCCAAATTTATGACTATATTCCTCACCTAGAATCCTAATAAATTTAAGCTAATTAATACGAATACAGACAACACCCTTTGCAAAGCCAACTATCATCGCATGTTACCCTCTCGCAGGACATCCATCATATTGTATATCCGCTTATCTGCCTTTGAATGAACCTACATTAATGCAAGATTTCACATAAGAAAGTGACGGAGTGCATAGTCCTACCAGCATTATAACTAAACCATCAAGGCACCAAATGTATGATGAACAATATTTTTGCTAAATAACTGATGACTAATCCAATCAGATACAATATTAGAATCAGAATTTAACCAATATTCTTTCAGAATTTAACAATAATTCCATTTTTTTTCTGAGACTAAAATTTCATAAGTTTAGAACAATGAGATGCTACAAACTAAAGGTAAGCGTGAACATCTGCTGATTACAGTTGAATTATGCCAAGGCCTATACTTTGAGTTGTAAACCATCATAACATTATTTGGAGCACTATAATAAGTAAAAAACAAAAAAGGACGGAAAAGCTTCAGCACCTTCTTAGCAAGGAAAATTACAGCATCAACTGTACCCTCTGCGTATATTGATCTACCACAAACATTATGCTGAAACTCAAATGAAACACTGCAAAAGGGAAAAGTAAATAAATGGAATAAGATTAAAAATTTATGCACACAAAATTTGAGAAAAAGAAAGAAAGAAGTGAGGATATTTCTTATTACGTTTGATCAGGTGAAGTCAGATGATACATATGAAATGCATGACCAGACAAATGCTCCTCTGGAACTCCCACCATCTCTAGTTGCTGCTGGGGATCCCGGATCAATTGGATCTGATAAAATTCTCGAAAGATTGAAAAAAAAAATTGAAATGATTAAGGACTAGACAAAATTTATCCGACCCTGTTTGGCAATTCATGTATGTGTACTGACCACACTTCACCATAAAGCAAACAAGGTGTAATATAAGAAAGGGACTGACCACGCTTAAGCTTAATAACTGAGGCTTCTAATTCTTCCAATGTAGAATTACAAGATGAGGTAAAATGCATACAAGAACAGATCATATCAGACTGCCAGACTCTTTCAGTCCATGATGGTACATATATTGGCCAGATCCTGGCAGACAATATTGTGTTTTAAGGATCTATCTCTAGCAGTTTTAAAATTAATAAAACAAGGCTATTATTTCTTCTTTCAGACATGTTCACACCTATTAAAATGCATGAATGCCAAACAGAAACAGTGAAAGCCAAATAACACTCTCATTTGCAATATCCTTGCCACACATAAACATACTAAGGTTAATGGTCCCTTTGAATAGCTTTCTAATCGACAAACAACAGAGGAAGGGAAGCAGAGGAAAATGATGAGGAAAAGAAATGCTGCGATTAACCATTTCTAGTTATTCAAAGCTATACTTAACCATGTATCATTAGCATACCTGATCCATATCAAAGGACACCCCCAACTTCTGGAAGCAAGAAATAACAGCCTTAGCAGTTCCAGATGTGTCAACTTTACTTGCTTGATGGGATTCCATCACCTAAAATTTTAAAAAGATGAATCAGCTACATCAGTTAATATAATAAATAGAACACACAGAAAACAAGCACCTTGAAAATTCACCGTTTTGAAATATATATTAACAATGAATAAAGGGTACAGAGTTGCAATATTAGTTTGTGCAATTTGTGGGAGTAAGAACACGAAGCTCAAAACAGAAAAACATACCACTAAAAACAACAACATGAACATGAACTGGAGTTCTAATGGACAAATTATTTTCCTGAAGTAAGAAGATACCAAAAGAATAAGACGACAATGTTTAAATGAGATATGAATTTGTCCTTTACCTTGTTAAGAGTTCAATTAAAAAAATAATAATCCTATTTTCCCATATAGGAAGATATAAGATAAATACACATAAATACTCATACATTGTATGTTATTCTACATTTCGCATTTGTAATAAATTAAATGAAAAAGTGAAGTACCTGAAGGGAATAACCAGAGAAAGCCCCAGGAAATTGCTCAGCCATAATTTCCATGGCTGCAAGAAATGCAACTACCTATTTATACCAAAAGAGTATTAGGATATGGAATGAAGGTCCCAGAGTACTTAAAAACATTAGAAACCATTAAGGTACAAAATGCTGATCACCTGCTTTCCCATTTGTGGGGAAATTACAGCATAGACCTTAGAGTCTTCTACAGTCTTATACAGCTGATCCCTATCTCCACCAGTTGTTCCCATCACAAAGGGCACTCCAACTTTGCAATATAGCTCTGCATTATCTGCATATGACAGAAAAATATCCCAAAGAATCTAAACATAAAGTCACCTACTATTTTCCATTTGTAGCAATGGAAAAGTTTTCAAGCAAAAATGAGCCAAAATAGAGTTCAAAACCTATGATATTTACCGTTTACTGCAGATGGCACAGTGAAGTCGACCACAATCAAATCAGGGTATTTCTCGAGAAGGGATGCAAGGGTGCTTTCTCTTTCAGAAGGACCATGCACCAGAATCTCATTTGCACCCACTTGGATGGTTTGCCCAGATTCCTCGGCAGAGCCAAATGATACGGGAACCACACTGAGTCCTGCAGACTCTGCTGCTTTGATAATAGCCTTCCCCATTTTGCCACTACATCCGTTAACCTGATCGAAAAAGCAAACACTAATTCAAGGCATCTCCCTTTAGTAATTACAACAATACATAAACATTCGAAATTTTCATTGGCCCGTCACAAGCTAGCATTCAAATTATCAAAGCAGCGAGCAATCTAGCTACTTCAAAAAAAAAAAAAAAAGAATGATTAAACAAAAAAATGAAAGCTAGCCCAAGTTTACATTTTGCATTACCATGATAGGAACGTCAATCTTGTTCTTGGGCATAGACTTCTCAGCATCTTGGTTGGGTATGGCTGAAATTGACATCTTTGGGACCATGTTCATAGCTAGTGATGATGATGATGATGATCTTTGGTTGCGTTTAATATCCAATCTACTGGTTCCACTTCCAGCCAAGAATGCCAGCTTCTGCTGCTGAACAAGGACACAATTGGGTGGGACTTTGAGGATGGACGCCATTGTACGGAGTCTGAGCGAGTTCAGCTACCTTGGGGTTTAGGGTTTTAGATGCTAGAAGAAATTAGCAGAAATTATTCCTCTCAATAAAATATAGACGCATTCAATTTATTTTTGAGAAAAATCTCAAAATTTTAAATCTTGGAGGAACAGAGAGAGAGAGAGAGAGAGCTTCGAAGCGTACTGTTGGAAGTGGCGGGCGGCTGCTGTGTCTGAGTGGCTGACGAGTGACGGCTCGAAAACCAGAAGAAGCTGAAAGGGGAAGAATGAAGTGTTTGTTTGTGACACTTCAGCAGCGTTCGCGTGGTGGGGGGAGGCTCAAGTGTTTGTTTTTTTTTTAGCCAAAGTATATTTTTGGTCTCTATACTTTCGAAGTTTTCACTTTAACTCTCATTCTTTCCTTTAGATTCAAACTGTTAACTAAATTAATTTTTTAAATAAAAATATGACATAATAACGTATATAAATAAATATTTTAGATATTTCATGTTTAACGGTATAAATAAATAATTTAAAAGATTAAATAAAATACAAGGGTTTAAATTTTAAAATTTCACCGAAATTTTCGATTTTGAGGGGGTTTGAGATTTTAACACTGATTCAACAAAAATTCGAAATATTTCGGCGAAATATTCGAAATTTCGAACACCCTAACAGTCAAATTTTTTTAATTTCAGAAAAATTTCGTCACCTGCACAGTACCCAATAACCCAGCTAACAACCTTACCTCACCTGCACAGTTGAGGGAGAAAGAAGGGGTGGCGGGGGCCGGCAGGGGGGAGATCGAGTGAGAAAGAAGTGGTGGCGGCAGGGCAGCGGCAGGGGGGAGATCGAGGGAGAAGGAGGCGATGGCAGGG
>QANW01010875.1:2256016-2308119 GCA_003254865.1 Dryas drummondii | reverse complement strand
TAAAAAAAAACTTAAATAATTAAAAAAAAAAAAAAAGATATGTGTCCAAATGTGATTAGGCAAACGTTACTGAGTTAAATGAGTTTCGCTAATAGATTATTTAAAATGTTCAGAATATTCATGCTACATTATATTTTCACCAATAATTTAAATCTAAATCTTGGAGGAACAGACAGACAAAGAAAGAAAGAGAGAGAAAAAAAAAAGACAGAGAGAAAGAGCTTCGAAGCGTACTGTTGGAAGTGGGGGGCGGTTGCTGAGTTTGAGTGGCTGACGAGTGACGGCTAGAAGCCTGGAAAGCCAGAAGAAGCTGAAAGGGGAAAAATGAAGGCTTCAGCAGCGTTCATGACTTCGTGTGGTTAGGGAAGGCTCAAGTGTTTTTTTTTTTTTTTTTAAGTGAAACCGCACAACCACAATGTTGTTTCACTTGAAAAAAACCCAAGAACGAAGGGAGGGCTGTTCAAAATCCAATCCAGTATGCTCAAACCGATCAATACAATTTAATCCTATCAAATTTGATCAGATTTTATGATTTTGGCAAATTTTAATGGATCTTAATATTGAAAAATTGACATGTTTGGATCAGATGCTAAATTTCCATGTCAAAATTTAATGAAAACCAATCCAACCAAATGCAGTAGGTTTCATACTTCTTTAATGTTGTAGGCATTTGAAAATGTAGAATCTAATGAGTTAATTAAATAAATTATTTGATAAACTTTGTTCGGAACAATATTTACAAAATACATTCTTTAGAATTTAATCTCCATTTCACTTATAATTTTATTAAAATTTATAATTACATTTAATTTGAAATCAATTTGATATGTTTTCAATATTTTTTTATTTATTAAGAAACCGATCATCCGATCTAATATCAATTGAATCAGATTGGATTGGATTCTAATCTTAGATCAGATTAGATTGAATTGTAAAATCTATAATCCAATAAAAATTGGATTGGATGCGGATTTACAAAAAATTAAGGTATTCCAAACGACAAATATCCTATTGGACTTCTTTGTTTTTTCAATCAATACAATAAACAAGATTTCTTTCTTCAATAAATTACATATAAACCCAGTTTTTTAAAGATTTTTAACCGAAAACCCAACTGTTTTGGTGACAAAATCTTGGTTCACGTGTCGAACTGAGAATGGTTGCGCCTTTTTGAATTCTTTTAAATGTGCATGGGCATGCCACCGGCCAGGATGAAACCCTAGGCTAGGAAGATATATGAATTGGCCTTTCGGACCAAGTCTGACTTCTAATTAGGCGATTGTACGGCCGAGAGAAAACCAAACTCGGCCTAAGTTCTTTCTATGCTTGGGAAGGTTCAGGACTTCACTGTGACCTCAAAACCCTAACCCTGTGTGTGAACTCAATGACAAGATGGGTCGGGGCTTGTGTATGTGGTTGAAAGAAAAATCATTGAACTTTTATGAAGAAACTAATGAAATATGGTTAAGGTGATACTCATAAACAACAGTAGTCTTGACTGTAAATATCAACCTTGACCATACATGGGTGAGAAAGAAAACAAACTAAAAAAATAAGAAACTAGATCTAAAATGAGAAAAGACAATAAATGAAACTAAATATTAAAATGCAATAACTAAAGAGATCTAGCTTTTAGAAGAAATAAATACTAGGAATAGAAGTAAGCAAGCAATAAATAAGCAAATAAAGAGATAATATCAGTATAATAATATTACTATTGGGCTCAATTTATAATATATTTTATATCCCTAAATTATACATTTTAGTCATTGTTTTTAAGGTCCATTGATTTTAACTATTAAATTTCAATAATTTTTTAGTTTAGATACTAAAATTAAATAACATTTTAGATTATATACTAGTTGAAAAGTCAAATAAAATAATAAAGTAAAAGGTATTAGAATTTACAAATATTACATCACATGCCACTACAATAAAAAAAATAAAAATAATATTACATCACAAATATTACATTAATTTATACTATATTGAATTAAAAAAAAAAATCAAATCAGTCACAACTTAACTATGACTGTCTTGATAAATTAAAAAAGAGAACTTACACAACTATACTATGTATTATTTTGAGTAAAAGTATTGTTTTGACCTCTATTTATACTATACTGTAGTATAATTTCTTTTAAAAAAAATTTAATTAAGTCACAACTTAATTGTGACTGTCTCACAACTTAGATGTGACTATTGTTCAGTCACAACTAAATTTGAAGTTGTGAGTGTCGTACAGTCACAACAAAATGTGAAATTGAGACTACATTAGCAAATTTTCAAGATAATATAAAAGCTTTAAGGGCAATTTTGTTAAAACCTTATAAATTTTAACTAACACCCATCATATGTGGGTCAAAGGACAAAAATGTCAAATGAAAAAGGCTCAAATCAAAAGGGCCAACATATTTGTCACCTAATCTAAAAATTACATTTAAATTTAGTAGTTCAAATGAAAAATTATATGGTATTCATGCTATACCAAAAGATTATTGAAATTTGATATTTAATCCTAATTTTCTATTGTTTTTAGTATTTTAATTGTTGTTTTCATTATCTAGTTAATTATTAGATTTTACTGGTTTTTGTTTTATTTCATTTTAAGTTTTAACTAAATTAGGGTGTACTTTACTTTATTTGTTGTTGAGATTTTATTTTAATTTGATGTGTGCTATACATTTTGTAGAATTAATTGTGGCCCAAAAAGAAACAAAGAATAAAGAAGGCCAAGAAAGGAAGTCCAAGCTGCCGCATGCCTCTCCAACTCTCTCCAGTTCACTAGCCCACGTGAAGAACAAAGCCAACAACAAATTTGATTAATCAAAGCAAATAGAGAGGATTAGAGGAAACGTAAGGGAAGTGTTTTTTTTTTTTTTTAAATTGGTGGGCTAGCTGGGCCATTAGCAGGTATATATATATATATATAAGTGCTCTAAAGCTAATCAGTTAGCTAATTAATACGAAGCTAATCATACTTTTGGACCCACAACATCACTAATCTCATAATCCGAATAATCAATTATTTAGGCCATATTTCAAAGATCATCATTGCAAAAAATCAACTAAGGGTCAGTTTGGTATTGCTGTGGGAAAAAACAACTGTGAAGTAAAACAGCTGTGAAGTAAAGTCAGCTGTAAAGTAAAGCAGTTGAGTGTTTGGTAAACTATGTTTTCAAAAGTGTTGTAAGTGCAAAAAATAATATCAAAATTTTGGTAAATGTTAATTTAAAAGCGTTGTGACTGTGTATAATTACTAAAATGGACTGTGTCTTTCACTTATTTGTTTGGTAAAACTAAAATGTTTTTTTACTTATTTTTTAAATTTTTGGCTAAAAATTTTAATAGCATTAATTTTTTTAAGAACAACATTATTAAATAAGTATTTCTATTATTTTTTTAAGTATATTATAATTTTAATCGTACAAATAAAATATCATAATTAATTATCACAATAAAAAATATAACTAACAATGAACATATTTTTTAATTTAAAATAAACAAATAAAAATTATATAAATTAATAAGGGTAGTATGGGTAAAATAAAATATTCATTGTTGTTGTGATTCACTGCAGTTTTCAAAAGCACCTAGAAACCTGCTTTCTGTTTTTGCTGTGGGGAGTTGAGAATTGTGGGGGAAAGCAATTTTTTATTTTTTTTACTAAACACCAAAACTGCTGTAGGTGATTGAGAATTGTCATCCACAGCAGCTTTTGAGTCCTCCACCGCAATCCCAAACAAGGCCTAAATCGAAAATTATATAGTCATCTAATTAAGATCAAATAAATAGACGATCAGTATTTTCGATAAATGCATAGAAATAGTTGTTATTCAAATGGCTAAATGACTTTCGATTTTAGAGATTTTTTACAGAAATGATCTTTGAAGTAAGGCCTAAAAAATAAACGGTTTCGATTTTGAGATTACATTATGCAGTGAGCCCAACAGGGTGGTTAGTTTTGTATTAACTTACTAACTAATTAGTTTTAGAGCATTCTTATATTATATATATATATTTTCCGTCTCGCAAGCCCAAAGGCCAACGATTCTTTTGCTATAAATTACCCTAGGGTTTACAACTATACATAACACAACAATCCAGCAGACAGTAGTTTAGGGTTTCATAAGCTAAATCCCGATCCCACAAAAATGGCGTATCTCAAAGAACCCATCAGCAACCAAACCGATGTGGCATTGCAAATCATGAAGCAACTGCTTGTCACCAGAGAAGGTAAGAACCAGAACATGGTGTACTCGCCGTTGTCTATACATGTGGCCCTGAGTTTGCTTGCGGCTGGGTCGAAGGCAGGGACGGACGCACGGCTAAGCTTGGGGGGTCGGGCGACCCCCCGAACGGCGGAGCACGCAGGCTTGGACCTCTGGACGGCGACACCAGCGACCCCCCGACGTGAAGAATGCGACCCCCCGACCCCGACGACGGCCCGACGTGATCACGTGAAGAAGGCGACCTCCAGGGCTCCACTACTCCAGCCTCCAGCCTTCCAGGTGATGAAACGCCATGAAAGCTCCACTGAGAAATTGAGAATTGAGAAACAGAGAGAGAGGAGAAGAGGAGCTGAAGGATGCGTGGGGGCGTGGGCCGGGTGGCCAAAAAAAAAGAAGACTGAATAAGGGGCTGGGCTAGTGGGCTGTGGTCTGCGGGCTGTGTATTTTTTTTTAAATTCCTACACAAAACGACGTCGTTTTGAGCTAGGAATTTAAAAAAAAAAAAAAAAACGACTTTTGCTCCCAGTGACCCTCTTTCAGCCTCTTCCGCTCTTCGTCAATATCAAATCATCAATCCTTATTCATTAACAGCAAACTCCAGTCCTTACACAGCCACACACAAAGGACAAAGCCGAAGTGCCCAACCCAGCCAGCCGTGACGCCGTCGCCCCTACTGCAGTGTCGCCCACCGTCGCCCCTGCTGGCTGCTGCCCAGTGCCCCTCAAAACTCAAGTTTGAAGTTTCAATTTTATTTTTTCAAGTAAGTTTAAAATTTCAAACCCTAATTCCTAATTCTCAATTCACCTTAAATTTATAATATATGTTGTTTTTTAATTAATTGATAAGATTATTGTAATGAAATTAGACTAAATTAGTGGTTTCTTGATGTTGATTTAATTATTGGTTGATTAATTGACTGTGGGTTTTTATTGCATTAATATGATTATTGATTTATTGGATTGTTGTTGATTATTGTTATTATTGGATTTTGGTTGATTATTGTTATTACTTGATAAATTGATTATTGGACTTTAATTGATTATTGAAAATTGATTATTAGACTTTAATTGATTATTGGATTATGTGTATTTGCTTATTACATTGGCTTTGGTTTTACCGATTGCAACTGCTTCAGTGGAAAGGGCATTTTCCGCCATGAATATTATTAAGGGTCCACTTCGCAACAAAATGGGAGATCAATGGTTGAGCGATAGCTTGATTGTTTACATTGAGAAAAATGTTTTTGATTGCATTGATAATGAAGCTATAATGGCGCGTTTTCAGAATATGAAAACTCGTCGTGGACAATTGTAACTTGTATGTTTTTATTATGAATTATAAATGAAACAATTATCATTTAATTTTTTTAGTATTATTTTTGTAAAAAAAATTTATGGCATAGTGTACATTATGACCTCCGAAATCAAATTCCTGGATCCGTCACTGGTCGAAGGGTCGCACGTATCCCGGACCGGTTGCTCTCTTTCCTCAAGTCCAAGTCCACGGACCAACTCAACTCATTGGCCTCCGATCTCCTTCATTTGCTCTCTGCCGACGAATCCCCCAGTGGCGGGCCCCGCGTGTGTTTTGCCAATGGCATTTGGGTCGAGAAGACTACCCCTCTCAAGCCTTGTTTCAAAGAGGTGGTGAACTCTGCCTACAAGGTGGCTCTGAAAGAAGTCGATTTTCGCAACAAGTTTCAACAAGTGGGAATGGAAGTGAATTCATGGGCCGAAAAGGAGACTAACGGGCTTATCAAACAGGTCCTTCCTCCTGATTCAGTTGACGGCCTAACAAGGTTCATCTTTGCAAATGCATTGTACTTTAAAGCATTTTGGAATCAAAAATTTCATCCAATAAGGACAGAAAAGCGTGACTTCCACCTTCTCAATGGGAACGTTGTTAAGGCGCCCATCATGGTCAGACATTATGAGGAAGAGTTTGTAAGGGTGTTTGATGGCTTCAAAGTCTTAGAGCGTCCATACCAACAAGGTCAAGATAAGGGTCGTCAATTCTCCATGTGCTTTTTCCTTCCTGATGCGAATGATGGGCTGCCATATTTGGAGCAAAAACTTTGTACTGAGCCTGGGTTCTTAGATCGCCACTTCCCTTATGAAAGAGCTTTAGTGAGTATCTTGGGAATTCCCAAGTTTAAGATTTCTTGTGGGTTTGATGCTTCTGAAGTTGTGAAGGATTTGGGACTGGTGTTGCCTTTCAGTGAAGTTGAAGCAGAAATCACAGAGATGGTGGAGGCTCTTCCGGTTGAGGAACCTTATTATGTTGACGGCATACACCATGGATCCTTCATTGAAGTTACTGAAGAAGGCACAGAAGCTGGAGCTGTTACCTTTCTTAGAGTGAAAGGTGGTGGTGGTGCTCCTCCTTTTGCTTATGAGTTTGTGGCTGATCGTCCCTTCTTGTTCCTCATCAGAGAACAAATTACTGGAACAGTGCTTTTCATTGGGCATGTGCTCAATCCCCTTCAAGGCTGATTTTTATATAAGATGTGCAAACAAGTGAAGGGCAATCCTACAAGACAGTGGTTCCATTTATATTTCTCCTAGCTAGATATAGTCCAATTACTACGAATTATGCTATTATGAAAAAATGTCTTATGTGGTTCCATATTCAAATCATTTTTCTTTGGACCAACGCCTTTCTCATTGACTTCAGTCTTGCTTTGTTTCCTTATCAAGTTATCATTTAGTTTTTAGTTTTATTTCTCATTGATGTTATGTTATATTCAAAGCCTTTCTCATTGACAACAGTCTTGCTTTGTTTTATTATGCTTGTTCTTTTTTCTTTTCTTTTTATTTGATGTATAGGTACTATTTTTGGGTCTGATATGTGATATGAATAGGTGTTTATAAACATGGGAAGCATGGTAACAACAAAAAAAAAAAAACATGGGAAGGACAATGTTCTTTGGTGCACGTATTTGTTACATGTGGATCAAAGTCTTAATTTGTTATAGAATAAACACCCATATATGTTTGTTTGAAATCTTTTTTATTTTTTATTGCATGCATGTTTCTTTGAAATCTCAATCAATCAACAAATAATTGTGATAATTATCAAAATGATTTGCAAGATATTGAGTGATTATATATATGGTTTTATTGGATTTATATTATCATGATTTCTTTGATAATTTGGGGAATTATTTTGGGAGATATTATTGGAGATTATTAGTCATAATTGTCTTGTGGTTTGGAATCAAGGTAGGACTCGTTTGGAATTGTAGTTGGACAACCAAAATCTGTTATATATAGTTGAAAATTTTAGGTCACCCACAACAGTTTTAATGTATGATAATAAAAACAAAATCTACGGTGTTTCACAATTCTAGGTCACTCAACTCAACTAGAAGAAGTCACATATGGCCTATGTCAAGAATTCTATCAATAGGACCATTCTATCACATATGGACAATCAACGTCTCTCCCATATACCTGATGGCTGGTGTTACTCATACAAAAGTCTTTGTTATAGAATAAACAATCATAGCAGTTTGTTTAAACCTGATTTTCGATACAATTAACAATCTTGATCATTGGATACAAATTTGAAACTTCATAAATTAGGAAAATTGATCTTGATAATTATCGATGTAATTGATTTGTCATTGGTGATATTAACATGATTCAATAAAAACAGAGATTTCATTGGAATTCTTTTTTTTTTTTTTTTGGGTACAAATTTCATTGGAGATTATTTAGTCATAATTAATTATCATTTGATTTGATCCTTGGGAATCAAGGTACATAACTATGTCAAAGTTTTGGTTCAATCAGAAGCTATATATGGCCTAGGTCAAGAATTCTATTTATATACTCGAGCATTCGCCTCAATACGTACCCAACACGTACATGGATTCAATGTCTTTCAGTTAGACTCAACCTCTTCTAATTAAGATCTAGTTTCTTAGTACTTATTTTCGTTCATGCCTCTGTATTTAATTAATCAAACCAACAATGGCAACAAATCAATTTTTCATGTTCTTCGATCTGTTGAGAACGATTTAAACCTTGTTTTAACCAAAATAAAAAACAATATAACTTTTGCACGTTTTTCCCTTAAAATATTGGAACTCATCCAATGATTTATTTTTTCAACAGTTAAAAAAATAAGAATTAAATAGCCAAATATTTTAAATATTCTTTAAAAAAAACTTAATATTTACATATGAAAAGTATATTGAAATAGATTCTTTGAGTCAAAATTAATAATAAAGTTTTTTGTGTTTTTTTTTTTTTTGAATGAGAGTTAGAGTGTACCAAAAAAAAAAAGAAAAAAGAAAATTTAGAGAAATAAAACAAGAGATGAAGTGATGCAATCCTTATGCGGCAAGTAACAGAGGTGCGACCCTAAGCCCAAGGGGTTTTCTGCCGTATATAAAAAGCCTAAGGCTTTACATATCAATACCGATGTGTAGCAAGGAGTAGCTAAATCTCCCACATAATCAATGGCGTCTCTCATAGCCATCGCAAGTACATCCAGCCAAACGATTTTGTCTTCCTTCGTACGGCCTCTGATCTCTTCTCGTTTCACCTCCCTTCACAACAACAACAACAACATCAAAACCCAATCCTTCATCACAAAAGCTCTAAGCACCTCTGCGCTCCCAAATGAGTACCTCTGCACTGATCAATTGGAAACTAAAAAAGATCTCAAACAAGCCATCAGCAACCAAACCGACGTCGCTTTGAGACTCTCCAAGCCCCTACTTCTGACCGAAGGCAAGAATAAGAACATGGTGTACTCGCCGCTGTCCATCCACACGGTGCTGAGCGTGATCGCGGCTGGGTCAAAGGGTTCCACCTTGGACCAGTTGCTATCTTTCCTCAACTCTAATTCCACCGACCAACTNTGTAGCTTCACTAGGACTTTTCTTAAATCCACATTCCAGCAGATAAGCATCTATATTGCTGTACCAAGCTCTAGGGGCCTGTTTTAAGCCATAGAGAGCCTTCTTTAGTTTGTAGACTTTGTGTTCAGCATTTTCAACCACAAATCCATCTGGCTGATCCACATAGACCTCCTCTTCTAACACTCCATTTAGGAATGCTGACTTGACATCTAATTGGTACAGATTCCACCCTTTCTCTGCAGCCAAGGCAATCAAAGTTCTGATGGTATCTAATCTGGCAACTGGTGCAAAGGTCTCATTGAAATCCACACCTGGTTTCTGAGTGTATCCTTTGGCCACAAGTCTTGCTTTGTGCTTCTGTATTGTTCCATCCATATTAAGTTTAGTTTTGAAAATCCATTTCACACCAACAATGGGTTTGTTACCTGGTCTTTCTACCAATTCCCATGTATGATTCTTTTCAATCATCATTATCTCATCATTCATAGCCTTTTGCCATGCCATATCTTTTGCAGCCTCAGCATAGTTCTCTGGTTCAATGACACTGAGTTTGCAGTGTGCAAAAACCTCAGTTAAATTCTTCCACTTCAGTGGTGTGGTGTCATAGGTGTTTGATACTTCAATCTCACTGGTTTCTGCTNTTTCTTCCGGATGCAAAAGATGGACTGCCAGATTTGGCAGAGAAACTTTGTTCCGAGTCCGGGTTCATAGATCGCCACCTTCCCTGCGAAAAAGTTAGAATGGGTTCCTTTAGAATCCCAAAGTTTAAGATTTCTGGTGGCTTTGAAGCTAAGTAAGTTCTCATGGGTTTAGGTCTGGAGTTGCCTTTCAGTATATATGGAGCAGAATTGACAGAGATGGTGGAGAATGCTGTGGGTGACCAACCTTATTATGTTTCCAGCATATACCATAAATCTTTCATTGATTTTAATGAACAAGGCACAGAAGCTGCAGCTGTTACAAATTTTGGTCTAAGTGCTGGTAGTTGTCTTAGACCTTTGGATGAGAAGAAGATAGACTTTGTGGCTGATCACCCATTCATGTTCCTCATTAGAGAACAAATGACTGGAATGGTGCTATTCATTGGGCATGTGCTCAACCCTCTTCAAGGCTGATTATTGAAACTATTATATTGGTATTGTTGAATTACTGCAATCTTAAAGACAATTTTTAGGAAGGAAGAAAAGAAACAGAGCTGTAGAAAAAATGGAGTAGCTCTCTTGCTTACTCACGTTTAGAGTGTGATCATATATATTGATAAAAAGTAATTCTGTTACAAAACTGAAAGGAATGCGTGAGCCTATTACCTCACTCACTCCACACACACACTTGATCAATCACAAAATGCCAACTGTCATACTCTATTACATCACTTTAATGAATTAACTAGAATACCACATCAGCATTATTTAACTGCTATGCTAAGATCAGACCCGAGAATCAGTGGAAGCTTTACTTCCAACACTCCCTTCTAAAGTTTGCACTGATTTAACTCCAAGTTTGTTTCTCAAGAAAGAAAAACGATCCTTTGGAAGAGCCTTAGTGAAAATGTCTGCAATCTGTTCCTTGCTTCTGCAGTATAACAAATCAATCACACCTTCTTGCAATGCATCTCTTATAAAATGGAATTTCCTTTTGATATGTTTTGATCTCTGATGAAACACTGGATTCTTGGTCATGGCTATAGCAGAGGTATTGTCACACATAATGGTAGTTGGTTCCACCTGTTCTTCACCAAAATCTTCTAACACAAACCTCAACCAAATTGCTTGAGTTGTAGCTTCTGTTGCACTTATATATTCAGCCTCTGCTGTGGATAGAGCCACACTATGCTGTTTGACAGAGGCCCATGAGAAGGCTCCACTTCCAAATGAAAAAGCATATCCAGAGGTTGATCTCATGTCATCCTCATCTCCACTCCAATCACTATCACAGTATCCAATCAGAATTGGTGAATCCCCTTTCTGATATTGAATCCCATAGTCTAGAGTACCTTTGATGTATCTTAAGACCCTTTTAGCTGTTCCAAGGTGCTTCTCAGTGGGACAATGCATAAATCTAGCAAGCAGGCTGGTAGCAAACATGATATCTGGCCTGGTTGCAGTTAAATATAGTAAACTCCCAATGATTTTCCTATATAACTCCTCACTGGCAGNGTACATACAGATTCCACCCTTTCTCTGCAGCCAAGGCAATCAAAGTTCTGATGGTATCTAATCTGGCAACTGGTGCAAAGGTCTCAAATCCACACNTCTCATTGAAATCCACACCTGGTTTCTGAGTGTATCCTTTGGCCACAAGTCTTGCTTTGTGCTTCTGTATTGTTCCATCCATATTAAGTTTAGTTTTGAAAATCCATTTCACACCAACAATGGGTTTGTTACCTGGTCTTTCTACCAATTCCCATGTATGATTCTTTTCAATCATCATTATCTCATCATTCATAGCCTTTTGCCATGCCATATCTTTTGCAGCCTCAGCATAGTTCTCTGGTTCAATGACACTGAGTTTGCAGTGTGCAAAAACCTCAGTTAAATTCTTCCACTTCAGTGGTGTGGTGTCATAGGTGTTTGATACTTCAATCTCACTGGTTTCTGCTCTTTCAACAACATCTACTTCTTGATTCTGTGCTTCAGCTTCTATATGTCTTCTCTCTGATCTAAGACTTGATCCAGATGAGCTTGGTGACATGGTTTGAACTTGCACAGCTTGTGTTGGAGTAGAAAACTCAACAACAGGATCAACTCCACTTGTCTCATCTTTGTTATCCCAAGGAACAGATACATACACAGCTTCCTTGGTTTCCCAATTCCACATTCCTGCTTCCTCAAATGTCACACTTCTTGAGACAATAACTTTGTCACTGGTCAAATCATAAACTCTATAGCCTTTTTCCCTTGTCCCATACCCTACAAAGACTCCCTTCTGGCCTGTTTCATCCAGTTTGGACCTTTGCTGAGATGGAATATGCGTGTAGCATATAGAGCCAAAAACTCTGAGATGCTTGACACCAGGCTTCCTTCCACTGAACTCCACAAATGGAGTCTTGTTGTCTAAAGCTTGAGTAGGACACCTGTTTAAAAGATAAACAGCAGTATGCACTGCTTCTCCCCAAAACTTCCTTGGCATCCTTTTCTCATGTAACATTGTCCTGGCCATCTCAACTATTGTCCTATTCTTCCTTTCTGCTGTTCCATTCTGCTGTGGTGAGTATGCAACAGTGAGTTGCTTGTCAATTCCCACATTTTCACAGAATTTGACAANTCAGTGGAAGCTTTACTTCCAACACTCCCTTCTAAAGTTTGCACTGATTTAACTCCAAGTTTGTTTCTCAAGAAAGAAAAACGATCCTTTGGAAGAGCCTTAGTGAAAATGTCTGCAATCTGTTCCTTGCTTCTGCAGTATAACAAATCAATCACACCTTCTTGCAATGCATCTCTTATAAAATGGAATTTCCTTTTGATATGTTTTGATCTCTGATGAAACACTGGATTCTTGGTCATGGCTATAGCAGAGGTATTGTCACACATAATGGTAGTTGGTTCCACCTGTTCTTCACCAAAATCTTCTAACACAAACCTCAACCAAATTGCTTGAGTTGTAGCTTCTGTTGCACTTATATATTCAGCCTCTGCTGTGGATAGAGCCACACTATGCTGTTTGACAGAGGCCCATGAGAAGGCTCCACTTCCAAATGAAAAAGCATATCCAGAGGTTGATCTCATGTCATCCTCATCTCCACTCCAATCACTATCACAGTATCCAATCAGAATTGGTGAATCCCCTTTCTGATATTGAATCCCATAGTCTAGAGTACCTTTGATGTATCTTAAGACCCTTTTAGCTGTTCCAAGGTGCTTCTCAGTGGGACAATGCATAAATCTAGCAAGCAGGCTGGTNAGTTCTGATGGTATCTAATCTGGCAACTGGTGCAAAGGTCTCATTGAAATCCACACCTGGTTTCTGAGTGTATCCTTTGGCCACAAGTCTTGCTTTGTGCTTCTGTATTGTTCCATCCATATTAAGTTTAGTTTTGAAAATCCATTTCACACCAACAATGGGTTTGTTACCTGGTCTTTCTACCAATTCCCATGTATGATTCTTTTCAATCATCATTATCTCATCATTCATAGCCTTTTGCCATGCCATATCTTTTGCAGCCTCAGCATAGTTCTCTGGTTCAATGACACTGAGTTTGCAGTGTGCAAAAACCTCAGTTAAATTCTTCCACTTCAGTGGTGTGGTGTCATAGGTGTTTGATACTTCAATCTCACTGGTTTCTGCTCTTTCAACAACATCTACTTCTTGATTCTGTGCTTCAGCTTCTATATGTCTTCTCTCTGATCTAAGACTTGATCCAGATGAGCTTGGTGACATGGTTTGAACTTGCACAGCTTGTGTTGGAGTAGAAAACTCAACAACAGGATCAACTCCACTTGTCTCATCTTTGTTATCCCAAGGAACAGATACATACACAGCTTCCTTGGTTTCCCAATTCCACATTCCTGCTTCCTCAAATGTCACACTTCTTGAGACAATAACTTTGTCACTGGTCAAATCATAAACTCTATAGCCTTTTTCCCTTGTCCCATACCCTACAAAGACTCCCTTCTGGCCTGTTTCATCCAGTTTGGACCTTTGCTGAGATGGAATATGCGTGTAGCATATAGAGCCAAAAACTCTGAGATGCTTGACACCAGGCTTCCTTCCACTGAACTCCACAAATGGAGTCTTGTTGTCTAAAGCTTGAGTAGGACACCTGTTTAAAAGATAAACAGCAGTATGCACTGCTTCTCCCCAAAACTTCCTTGGCATCCTTTTCTCATGTAACATTGTCCTGGCCATCTCAACTATTGTCCTATTCTTCCTTTCTGCTGTTCCATTCTGCTGTGGTGAGTATGCAACAGTGAGTTGCTTGTCAATTCCCACATTTTCACAGAATTTGACAAATTATTGTGAAGTATATTCTCCCCCTCTGTCACTTCTTAACTTCTTCAGTTTATACCCACTTTGCAATTCAACCATAGACTTGAATTCTTAAAAANAGACTTGAATTTCTTAAAAACAGTGAATACATCTGCCTTGAATTTCAGAAAATACACCCAACACATTCGAGTCTTATCATCTATAAATGTAAGGAAGTACTTGTTTCCTCCAATAGACTCAGTCATAGGGCCACACACATCTGTGTGGACCAATTCCAAAGGTTCAGCAGCTTTTCTCACTTGCCCTTTATCAAATGTTGCTCTGTGAGTCTTGCTTGCAGCACACCCTTCACATACATGTGTTTTGCCAGTTAACTTTGGCAGACCAATCACCATCTCTTTATCTTGTAATCTTTTCAGACTCTCAAAGTTTAAATGCCCCATTCTTCTGTGCCATTTCCATATGGAATCAACAACAGTGGCTTGATTGACCAATATTGGATTGAGACTGTCAAATGAGAAGGGAAAACATCTGTTTCCTTTCATTGGCACAGCAGCAATAAGTTGTTGCAGACTCTCATCACCATAAATTTTAACCATGAAGTCACCAAACACCAACCAGTATCCATTCTCCACCATTTGCCCCACACTCAATAGGTTTTCATCGAGTCCAGGCACAATCATCACCTCCTTGATGTATCTGACACCACCTTCATGTTCTATGGGAAGAGTACCCTTCCCAGTTGACTTCACCAACTCACCAGTGCCCATTTTCACTTTACATGTCATTGATCTGTCAATATCAATANCCTCACTGGCAGGCTTGCTTCCATCCTCTTTTCTAAGCTTGTCTGAGGTGGCCAATGGTGTTGATACAGATTTGCAATGTTTCAAACCAAACTTGTCTAGTAGGGTCATTGCATATTTCTTCTGATGAATAAAAATCTCATGCTCTTGCTGAATTACTCCAATTCCAAGGAAATGGTGTAGAAGTCCTAAGTCTGTCATCTCATATCTTTGCATCATGTCTCTCTTGAATTCTTCAATTAGCACTTCATTGTCACCTGTATAAACAATATCATCAACATAGATCGACACCATTAGAGTCCCAAAACCTTCCTTGCACTTCACATATAATGTAGCTTCACTAGGACTTTTCTTAAATCCACATTCCAGCAGATAAGCATCTATATTGCTGTACCAAGCTCTAGGGGCCTGTTTTAAGCCATAGAGAGCCTTCTTTAGTTTGTAGACTTTGTGTTCAGCATTTTCAACCACAAATCCATCTGGCTGATCCACATAGACCTCCTCTTCTAACACTCCATTTAGGAATGCTGACTTGACATCTAATTGGTACAGATTCCACCCTTTCTCTGCAGCCAAGGCAATCAAAGTTCTGATGGTATCTAATCTGGCAACTGGTGCAAAGGTCTCATTGAAATCCACACCTGGTTTCTGAGTGTATCCTTTGGCCACAAGTCTTGCTTTGTGCTTCTGTATTGTTCCATCCATATTAAGTTTAGTTTTGAAAATCCATTTCACACCAACAATGGGTTTGTTACCTGGTCTTTCTACCAATTCCCATGTATGATTCTTTTCAATCATCATTATCTCATCATTCATAGCCTTTTGCCATGCCATATCTTTTGCAGCCTCAGCATAGTTCTCTGGTTCAATGACACTGAGTTTGCAGTGTGCAAAAACCTCAGTTAAATTCTTCCACTTCAGTGGTGTGGTGTCATAGGTGTTTGATACTTCAATCTCACTGGTTTCTGCTCTTTCAACAACATCTACTTCTTGATTCTGTGCTTCAGCTTCTATATGTCTTCTCTCTGATCTAAGACTTGATCCAGATGAGCTTGGTGACATGGTTTGAACTTGCACAGCTTGTGTTGGAGTAGAAAACTCAACAACAGGATCAACTCCACTTGTCTCATCTTTGTTATCCCAAGGAACAGATACATACACAGCTTCCTTGGTTTCCCAATTCCACATTCCTGCTTCCTCAAATGTCACACTTCTTGAGACAATAACTTTGTCACTGGTCAAATCATAAACTCTATAGCCTTTTTCCCTTGTCCCATACCCTACAAAGACTCCCTTCTGGCCTGTTTCATCCAGTTTGGACCTTTGCTGAGATGGAATATGCGTGTAGCATATAGAGCCAAAAACTCTGAGATGCTTGACACCAGGCTTCCTTCCACTGAACTCCACAAATGGAGTCTTGTTGTCTAAAGCTTGAGTAGGACACCTGTTTAAAAGATAAACAGCAGTATGCACTGCTTCTCCCCAAAACTTCCTTGGCATCCTTTTCTCATGTAACATTGTCCTGGCCATCTCAACTATTGTCCTATTCTTCCTTTCTGCTGTTCCATTCTGCTGTGGTGAGTATGCAACAGTGAGTTGCTTGTCAATTCCCACATTTTCACAGAATTTGACAAATTCATGTGAAGTATATTCTCCCCCTCTGTCACTTCTTAACTTCTTCAGTTTATACCCACTTTGCAATTCAACCATAGACTTGAATTTCTTAAAAACAGTGAATACATCTGCCTTGAATTTCAGAAAATACACCCAACACATTCGAGTCTTATCATCTATAAATGTAAGGAAGTACTTGTTTCCTCCAATAGACTCAGTCATAGGGCCACACACATCTGTGTGGACCAATTCCAAAGGTTCAGCAGCTTTTCTCACTTGCCCTTTATCAAATGTTGCTCTGTGAGTCTTGCTTGCAGCACACCCTTCACATACATGTGTTTTGCCAGTTAACTTTGGCAGACCAATCACCATCTCTTTATCTTGTAATCTTTTCAGACTCTCAAAGTTTAAATGCCCCATTCTTCTGTGCCATTTCCATATGGAATCAACAACAGTGGCTTGATTGACCAATATTGGATTGAGACTGTCAAATGAGAAGGGAAAACATCTGTTTCCTTTCATTGGCACAGCAGCAATAAGTTGTTGCAGACTCTCATCACCATAAATTTTAACCATGAAGTCACCAAACACCAACCAGTATCCATTCTCCACCATTTGCCCCACACTCAATAGGTTTTCATCGAGTCCAGGCACAATCATCACCTCCTTGATGTATCTGACACCACCTTCATGTTCTATGGGAAGAGTACCCTTCCCAGTTGACTTCACCAACTCACCAGTGCCCATTTTCACTTTACATGTCATTGATCTGTCAATATCAATAAGCATAGCCTCATTGCTAGTCATGTGATTGCTGCAACCACTGTCTAGATACCAGACCTCTTTGTCCTTGTCAACAGAGGCCTTATGACATGCATAGAACATGGCAGCTGGTTCTTGTACCTGATTTGCATAATTCACTGAATGTTCCTTCTTAGGTTGATGGCATTCTTTCATCACATGCCCAAATTTATTGCAATTGTGACACCTCACTTTGCCTTTGAATCAACAGTCTCCAAGATGTATTTTATCACAGATTCTGCATTTTTGTTTCCCGGCATCACTGTGACTTACTTGCTTTGAGCTTCCTGTAAGCTTGTTATCCCACTTCTTGGGCTTGCCTTTCCAGAGCCTTTGATTTTGCTTCCCTCCATCATTGCCATAGGTCCTGCCTTGGCCATTTCGATTTTTGANTTTTCTTAAATCCACATTCCAGCAGATAAGCATCTATATTGCTGTACCAAGCTCTAGGGGCCTGTTTTAAGCCATAGAGAGCCTTCTTTAGTTTGTAGACTTTGTGTTCAGCATTTTCAACCACAAATCCATCTGGCTGATCCACATAGACCTCCTCTTCTAACACTCCATTTAGGAATGCTGACTTGACATCTAATTGGTACAGATTCCACCCTTTCTCTGCAGCCAAGGCAATCAAAGTTCTGATGGTATCTAATCTGGCAACTGGTGCAAAGGTCTCATTGAAATCCACACCTGGTTTCTGAGTGTATCCTTTGGCCACAAGTCTTGCTTTGTGCTTCTGTATTGTTCCATCCATATTAAGTTTAGTTTTGAAAATCCATTTCACACCAACAATGGGTTTGTTACCTGGTCTTTCTACCAATTCCCATGTATGATTCTTTTCAATCATCATTATCTCATCATTCATAGCCTTTTGCCATGCCATATCTTTTGCAGCCTCAGCATAGTTCTCTGGTTCAATGACACTGAGTTTGCAGTGTGCAAAAACCTCAGTTAAATTCTTCCACTTCAGTGGTGTGGTGTCATAGGTGTTTGATACTTCAATCTCACTGGTTTCTGCTCTTTCAACAACATCTACTTCTTGATTCTGTGCTTCAGCTTCTATATGTCTTCTCTCTGATCTAAGACTTGATCCAGATGAGCTTGGTGACATGGTTTGAACTTGCACAGCTTGTGTTGGAGTAGAAAACTCAACAACAGGATCAACTCCACTTGTCTCATCTTTGTTATCCCAAGGAACAGATACATAGACAGCTTCCTTGGTTTCCCAATTCCACATTCCTGCTTCCTCAAATGTCACACTTCTTGAGACAATAACTTTGTCACTGGTCAAATCATAAACTCTATAGCCTTTTTCCCTTGTCCCATACCCTACAAAGACTCCCTTCTGGCCTGTTTCATCCAGTTTGGACCTTTGCTGAGATGGAATATGCGTGTAGCATATAGAGCCAAAAACTCTGAGATGCTTGACACCAGGCTTCCTTCCACTGAACTCCACAAATGGAGTCTTGTTGTCTAAAGCTTGAGTAGGACACCTGTTTAAAAGATAAACAGCAGTATGCACTGCTTCTCCCCAAAACTTCCTTGGCATCCTTTTCTCATGTAACATTGTCCTGGCCATCTCAACTATTGTCCTATTCTTCCTTTCTGCTGTTCCATTCTGCTGTGGTGAGTATGCAACAGTGAGTTGCTTGTCAATTCCCACATTTTCACAGAATTTGACAAATTCATGTGAAGTATATTCTCCCCCTCTGTCACTTCTTAACTTCTTCAGTTTATACCCACTTTGCAATTCAACCATAGACTTGAATTTCTTAAAAACAGTGAATACATCTGCCTTGAATTTCAGAAAATACACCCAACACATTCGAGTCTTATCATCTATAAATGTAAGGAAGTACTTGTTTCCTCCAATAGACTCAGTCATAGGGCCACACACATCTGTGTGGACCAATTCCAAAGGTTCAGCAGCTTTTCTCACTTGCCCTTTATCAAATGTTGCTCTGTGAGTCTTGCTTGCAGCACACCCTTCACATACATGTGTTTTGCCAGTTAACTTTGGCAGACCAATCACCATCTCTTTATCTTGTAATCTTTTCAGACTCTCAAAGTTTAAATGCCCCATTCTTCTGTGCCATTTCCATATGGAATCAACAACAGTGGCTTGATTGACCAATATTGGATTGAGACTGTCAAATGAGAAGGGAAAACATCTGTTTCCTTTCATTGGCACAGCAGCAATAAGTTGTTGCAGACTCTCATCACCATAAATTTTAACCATGAAGTCACCAAACACCAACCAGTATCCATTNCCTCACTCACTTTGCCTTTGAATCAACAGTCTCCAAGATGTATTTTATCACAGATTCTGCATTTTTGTTTCCCGGCATCACTGTGACTTGCTTTGNAACCAATGCTCATGCTAGCAAAGGCCTTTTCAGAATTCTCATCATCCTCTTCATGCCTACTCAGTCTCACCTCATAACTTTTAAGTGATGCAACAACCTCATGCACAGATACATAATTCATATCAACAGTTCTTTCAATTATTNGGTGCAAAGGTCTCATTGAAATCCACACCTGGTTTCTGAGTGTATCCTTTGGCCACAAGTCTTGCTTTGTGCTTCTGTATTGTTCCATCCATATTAAGTTTAGTTTTGAAAATCCATTTCACACCAACAATGGGTTTGTTACCTGGTCTTTCTACCAATTCCCATGTATGATTCTTTTCAATCATCATTATCTCATCATTCATAGCCTTTTGCCATGCCATATCTTTTGCAGCCTCAGCATAGTTCTCTGGTTCAATGACACTGAGTTTGCAGTGTGCAAAAACCTCAGTTAAATTCTTCCACTTCAGTGGTGTGGTGTCATAGGTGTTTGATACTTCAATCTCACTGGTTTCTGCTCTTTCAACAACATCTACTTCTTGATTCTGTGCTTCAGCTTCTATATGTCTTCTCTCTGATCTAAGACTTGATCCAGATGAGCTTGGTGACATGGTTTGAACTTGCACAGCTTGTGTTGGAGTAGAAAACTCAACAACAGGATCAACTCCACTTGTCTCATCTTTGTTATCCCAAGGAACAGATACATACACAGCTTCCTTGGTTTCCCAATTCCACATTCCTGCTTCCTCAAATGTCACACTTCTTGAGACAATAACTTTGTCACTGGTCAAATCATAAACTCTATAGCCTTTTTCCCTTGTCCCATACCCTACAAAGACTCCCTTCTGGCCTGTTTCATCCAGTTTGGACCTTTGCTGAGATGGAATATGCGTGTAGCATATAGAGCCAAAAACTCTGAGATGCTTGACACCAGGCTTCCTTCCACTGAACTCCACAAATGGAGTCTTGTTGTCTAAAGCTTGAGTAGGACACCTGTTTAAAAGATAAACAGCAGTATGCACTGCTTCTCCCCAAAACTTCCTTGGCATCCTTTTCTCATGTAACATTGTCCTGGCCATCTCAACTATTGTCCTATTCTTCCTTTCTGCTGTTCCATTCTGCTGTGGTGAGTATGCAACAGTGAGTTGCTTGTCAATTCCCACATTTTCACAGAATTTGACAAATTCATGTGAAGTATATTCTCCCCCTCTGTCACTTCTTAACTTCTTCAGTTTATACCCACTTTGCAATTCAACCATAGACTTGAATTTCTTAAAAACAGTGAATACATCTGCCTTGAATTTCAGAAAATACACCCAACACATTCGAGTCTTATCATCTATAAATGTAAGGAAGTACTTGTTTCCTCCAATAGACTCAGTCATAGGGCCACACACATCTGTGTGGACCAATTCCAAAGGTTCAGCAGCTTTTCTCACTTGCCCTTTATCAAATGTTGCTCTGTGAGTCTTGCTTGCAGCACACCCTTCACATACATGTGTTTTGCCAGTTAACTTTGGCAGACCAATCACCATCTCTTTATCTTGTAATCTTTTCAGACTCTCAAAGTTTAAATGCCCCATTCTTCTGTGCCATTTCCATATGGAATCAACAACAGTGGCTTGATTGACCAATATTGGATTGAGACTGTCAAATGAGAAGGGAAAACATCTGTTTCCTTTCATTGGCACAGCAGCAATAAGTTGTTGCAGACTCTCATCACCATAAATTTTAACCATGAAGTCACCAAACACCAACCAGTATCCATTCTCCACCATTTGCCCCACACTCAATAGGTTTTCATCGAGTCCAGGCACAATCATCACCTCCTTGATGTATCTGACACCACCTTCATGTTCTATGGGAAGAGTACCCTTCCCAGTTGACTTCACCAACTCACCAGTGCCCATTTTCACTTTACATGTCATTGATCTGTCAATATCAATAAGCATAGCCTCATTGCTAGTCATGTGATTGCTGCAACCACTGTCTAGATACCAGACCTCTTTGTCCTTGTCAACAGAGGCCTTATGACATGCATAGAACATGGCAGCTGGTTCTTGTACCTGATTTGCATAATTCACTGAATGTTCCTTCTTAGGTTGATGGCATTCTTTCATCACATGCCCAAATTTATTGCAATTGTGACACCTCACTTTGCCTTTGAATCAACAGTCTCCAAGATGTATTTTATCACAGATTCTGCATTTTTGTTTCCCGGCATCACTGTGACTTACTTGCTTTGAGCTTCCTGTAAGCTTGTTATCCCACTTCTTGGGCTTGCCTTTCCAGAGCCTTTGATTTTGCTTCCCTCCATCATTGCCATAGGTCCTGCCTTGGCCATTTCGATTTTTGAAACCAATGCTCATGCTAGCAAAGGCCTTTTCAGAATTCTCATCATCCTCTTCATGCCTACTCAGTCTCACCTCATAACTTTTAAGTGATGCAACAACCTCATGCACAGATACATAATTCATATCAACAGTTCTTTCAATTATTACACACATTGGATCATAGATTTTAGTCAACTTTATTAAAACCTTTTGAACCAATCTTTGATGTGACATAATCTCACCATACTTTTCCATTTGATTAGTTAGATCAAAGAAAGACTAAAATATNTAGTTAGATCAAAGAAACGACTAAAATATGCAGGAAGAGATTCATTATCTTTCATTTTCATGTATTCAAACTCCTTACGCACACCTTGAAGCTTCACAGATCTGGCTTGTTCATCCCCATGATATTCCTCTTGCAGCAAATCCCAAGCACCTTTTGCTGTCTCTTAGTTCACAATTCGAGGGAAAATTGTCTTTGATACAGCTCCTTGAATGATTCCAAGTGCTTTGGCATCTTTCATGTTCTGATCTTCAAGATAGGCACTGATCTCATCATCTTCATCAACACCTCCAGCCTCTCCATCTTTCTTCTTCTTCTTAGAGTCAGGGACTGTGATCCCTTTCTCAACCAGCTTCCAAAGTCCTTGAGACTTGAAAATTGTTACCATTCTCACCTTCCAATAATCAAATTCTGTTCCATCAAACACTGGAGCTCGTAGCTCCATACTGCCAAATCCAGACATTTCTGAAAAAATCCTTGTGTTTTCTTCAGTTTTTTTTTTTTTTTTTAAACTTTCAATCACAGTAACATGCCCAGCTCAAGGTCGAAAACAGGGCTCTGATACCATGTTGAATTACTGCAATCTTAGAGACAATTTTTAGGAAGGAAGAAAAGAAACAGAGCTGTAGAAAAAATGGAGTAGCTCTCTTGCTTACTCACGTTTAGAGTGTGATCATATATATTGATGAAAAGTAATTCTGTTACAAAACTGAAAGGAATGCGTGAGCCTATTACCTCACTCACTCCACACACACACTTGATCAATCACAAAATGCCAACTGTCATACTCTATTACATCACTTTAATGAATTAACTAGAATACCACATCAGCATTATTTAACTGCTATGCTAAGATCAGACCCGAGAATCAGTGGAAGCTTTACTTCCAACAGGTATATGGGGGCTTCATTGGGAAAATAAATCAAACAATTCAAAGGTAAACCATACAAGGCATTGGTTCGATATTTCTATTTGATTTGATTTTAATTTTTGTTTTTTTTTTTTTTTTTTTTTTTGCTGGTTTTACATTTTATGAATGGGTACTGTTTTTGAGTATGATATATCATATATATGAATGGGAAGGACAACGTACGTTTGTATTTGGTACCTCATGGTGTCAGAATAAGCAACCATGCATATAAGTTTGTTTAGACCCGCGCGGTTGATACATCTCCGTTACATGTAATTTTTCCGGCATGTGGATATGGATCGAGATTTTAAAAACTCAATAAATTATGAAAATCAAGATACTTATCTAATTGACTTGACAGACTATTTGGTTGATTATATATGACTAAATTTATTAGTTATTATCATGATTTAATATTTAGGAGATTTGTACATGTATGGTATTTTATTGAAGATTATTTAGTCTTAATTATCTTAAGATTTGATTTGATATGGTCATGGAATCAAGGCACACAGCTATCTCAGAATTTTGGTTAAGAACGTTATAAATAGAAAGGATAGCGCCAATTAACGTCTTGACATATAATGACACGGAGCTTGGAGAATAAACATGTCAAAGTGCTCATGCACTTTGATGGTTGGCTGCCCACAATCAATGCTCACTACATAAGTGCGTAAGCCACAAAGTCCACTAATACATTAATCAATTAGCTAATTGTTTAAGTTTTCTGTTTTTCTGGTTTGCTCATGGTGAGGATTATCTTCCTCCCTAGCTTTAGTTAGTTGGCTAGGTTTATGTCTCCACAATAAACAGCTTGTGTGTTCTTACGTTGATCCACCAAGGTGTGGCTGCGTGTGTGAGGTTTGTACGTAGACTCTATAAATAGAGCTATGCTTGTAAGGATTCCTCAGACTGAAAATATATATATATATATATGAGAAATAAACCATTTCTGGCTTAGTGAAGAACTGATCTTCCTAACCATTTCAACTTTTATCTTTTGGGTGGATTCCTGATCGAGAGTGGCAAGTTACGACTCTTATCTCCATGGTGGATTCCTTGGAGTGGCGAGTTCGTATTATCCGGCCGGTGTCATATAACATACAGACACAATGTCTCTAAGTCTCGATCAATTGGACTCAATTGAAGGCTCTACTGGCAGCTCTTTGGCATCAGAGGGGCTGCTGTTAGATGAAGTCAAGCAATTAGCTAACGTTCTTTCAAGTACATGTGCTTACTAAGTTTGCTAGCTCTATCTTATATATTCAGATCAACTAGTGTAGGAAGTTTGTCCAAACTAGTATTTTAATGAATGATATATGTATCTTTCTCTTGAGTAATTAAGTTCATAATCCTTTCCTCCGATGAAAAAAAAAAAGTCTCTCAATCGGACTCAATGTCCATCTTTTTATCTTCGATATCTCTTTTGGAGCAGTTTTAATTCTTTATTATTTTGGCCAATAAAAGCTTTTTAGTTCTTCAACTACTCCAATATTTTTTATTGGACTCAATGATCATTTGCTATGTTTGATTTAGGGTTTGTTTGACAATACTTTTAGAAGGTTTAAAAGAGTTTTTGTTTACATTTGACAACAAAAATTAAAAAGCATTTTTGGATTATAAAAGTACTTGGAAGCGCTTCATGTGAAGCGCCTACATTTCTTAAGAAGCGCTTCCAAGCACATTTACAAGAAGCATTAGGAATTTTTACAAAAAATCTCTGTGCTTCTAACAAAAGCGCTACTAAACAAAAACGCTTGCTACAAAAGCACTCCCAAACAAGCTCTTAGTTTCATAGTATTGATTTTAATTCATGCTCTTTGTTATTTGCTCTAGCTGCAATAAAGATCCATTTTTCTGAGTACTAACGTGCCCTTTATTATCAATCTATTCATGGTTAATTTATTTAAGTCCTTTAATCTCTGAAGGCCAGTATAGCAAGAAACCAAACAAGTGGGTGTACATTTCTTTATTTGTTTTTTTGTCAGGTTTTTCTTTATTCACTCTACCCTCAATAAAGATCCATTTTTCTGCATACAGGCTCTTTGTTATGAGATATTTTTCGATGCAACCGATACACTGCCACGTGGTGTAACCATTATATGTGTCATAATATAGGTGAATGTTATTAATATTATACTCTAAGAGAGACAAACTTATCGTCCAACAATACTCTTACACGTTGGATTAACGTTACACCACGTGGCGGTGTATCAGTACGTTACACATAAAAAATTCTCCTTTGTTATCAATTAAGCGATTATGTATAAGCAAGGAATAAAATTTCGAGTTTCGAGGAAATTTCGATGGAAATTTCGACGGAAATTTCGAATATTTTTAAATTTCGACAGAAATTAGATGGAAATAACGGAAATTGCTATCAAAATACGGAAATTTTGAATGAAACTTTTCTATATGTTTATTTAACATATTATCTACTAAATTGATAAAAAACATTGAAGAAATCAAATTATATAATAGGTTTCATGTGATATAAAGTGAATATAATGCGCGCTGAAATAAATACTGTTAAATAAAGTTAGTATAATGAATAAACAAAATTAGTATATTATTTATACGTTATAATTTAATTATACACTAAAATCTAAACTCTAATACTTTATATATTCATTATACCCTAATACTCTTTATACTCTATAATCTATACATTAAACCCTATATACTCTATATTTTTTAGGATATTAGGTTTTAAGCCCTTTAGGATACTTTTAATTATTTTTTTATATAGAAATGTATTAAAGTTTAAGATTTAAAATAACTAAAAGAAATCTCAAATTTTTTTTCTTCTTTCCAATTGCCCAAAGGCCCCAAACCCTCCCTCATTTTTTTTCTTCTTCCTTTACTTTTTTTCCCCGTGTCTCTCTCTTCAGTCTTTTTTTTATTTTTTATCTTTCCTTCCTTTTTTCCCGTGTCTTTTACTTAGCCAAGCTTTGTCTTCACTAAGTGTAATAACCCAAATTTTGGCTTATGGTAATTTTGTTACTTAAATTTTTCAAATTTGTTTTAAGGTTTGTTTAAAGGAATTAGAAATTTCTTTAAATTTATTTTAACTAACTTATATATTTGGTTGTGGTTCTAAAGCTTAGTTGTGTGGAAATGAATTTTAGAAAATGAAAATTCAAGAATTTGACTATTATTATTTTTTTCAGAATTAAATTATAAGAGTATGATTTTTCATAATTTTTTTGAAAGCCATTTGACTATTTTAAGGTTATAGGAAATTAGTACTCATCAATACGAGTTCGTAGAATTTTTCGATGAATTATTTGGAGTCTCGAGCTATTTTTGGTGAATTTCTGAAGTTAGAGAAAATAGAAAATATGAAAATTTCGAAAATTTCGATAAATTTCGATAAATTTCGGCAAATTTCGGTATATTTCGGTAAATTTCGATAAATTTCGGCGAAATTTTCCCGAAAAATTATCAAACATGTGTTTCGATTTCGACACTCCAAAAAAACGAAATTTTCGGCGAAATTTCGCCAAAAATTTCGAAATTTAATACCTTGTGTATAAGGTCCATTGATTTTAAATACCAAATTTTAATAACCTTTTAGTTTAGATACTAAAATTAAATAACATTTTAGATTATGTACTAATTGAAAAGTCAAACAAAATAATAAAGTATAAGGTATTTGAATTCACAAATATTACATCACATGCCACTACAATAAAAAAATAAAAATAATATTACATCACAAATATTACATTAATTTATAGTATATTGTATTAAAAAAAAAAAATCAATCTAGTCACAAATTATTTGAGATTGTCATGGTAAATTGAAAGAGACAACTCCCACTATTATACTAGGTATTATTTTGAGTAAAAGTGTTGTTTTGACTTCTATTTATACTATATTGTAGTATAATTTTTCTATAAAAAATTCAATTCAGTCACAAGTAAATTTGAAGTTGTGAGTATCGTACAATCACAATTAAATCTAAAGTTGAGATTACATTAGCCAACTTTCAAGACAATATACAAGCCTCAAGAGCTATTTTGTCAAAATTTTATAAATTTTAATTAACACTCATTAGATGTGGCTCAAAGGACAAAAATGTCAAATGAAAAGACCCAAATCAAAGGGTCAACATGTTTGTGACCTAATCTAAAAGACTACATTTAAATTTAGTAATCCAATTGAAATATCATATGATCTTCATGTTATTCTAAAAAATTGTGATTGTCGTTTAGTCACAAGTAAATTTGAAGTTGTGAGTATCGTACAATCACAATTAAATCTAAATTTGAGATTACATTAGCCAACTTTCAAGACAATATACAAGCCTCAAGAGCTATTTTGTCAAAATTTTATAAATCTTAATTAACACTCATTAGATGTGGCTCAAAGGACAAAAATGTCAAATGAAAAGACCCAAATCAAAGGGTCAACATGTTTGTGACCTAATCTAAAAGACTACATTTAAATTTAGTAATCCAATTGAAATATCATATGATATTCATGTTATTCTAAAAAAATATTAAGATTTGATATTTAATCTTAATTTTCTATTATGTATACCATTTTATTTGATATAATGATATATATATCTCATATATATTATCATGATATATTTGATAATTAGGGGAATTATTTACGGAGATATTATTGCAGATTGTTAGACTTGTTAGTCATAATTATCTTGTGCTTTCGAATTAAGGTAGTCCACTAGAAGAAGTCACATATATATGGCCTGCGTCAAGAATTCTATCAATAGGACCATTCGTCAATTAAGGACAATCAACGTCTCTCTCGCATATATATACCTGATGGCCGGTGTTACTCATACAAATGTCTTTATAAAATGACAAATTTTATTCAATAACTCTTTTAAATACTCCTTAATTTTTTTTACTCCCTAAACTTACATTTATGACATTTTTACATTTTTTCAGACCAAAATACCCCTTTATATATGAAAATGTCACCAGAGTCCACCCAAAATTCCACTTGTTGCACCTTCTTCCTGCAGCAGACAAACCCCTTCTTCACCTTCTTTCTACAACAGCCATGGAAACCGACCTCCTTCACCGGCCAACGACCCATCATCTTCTCTCTATTTCTCTCCACTTCTCTCCCAACCAAAATTTGAAAAAAATAAAAATAAAAAAAATTTGAAAACCCAGATCTGGTGGAATGCGCGATCAACATAAGGTGAAATGCGCTATAGCCAGAAATGGAGAAAAGGCGGTCGAATTTGTGATTGCCACATGGTCGAAAAATTGACCGTGTGGCGACCTGAAATTCCACCGGATGGCGACCAGAAATTCCAAAAAAAATGCAAATTTGGGAAAAAGGCATATCAACCCAAAAAACTCGAAAAAAAAAAAAAACAAACAAATAAACCTAGCAAACCATTCATTTCAAGTCTTGTTTATTTAAGGAATAATTTTTTATCACTTGACCATTGGATTTAAATTTAATATATATACTTACAAATTTAATTCAACCAAAATTATACATAATCTCAAAATTTAAATACCATATCCAAAAAAAAAAAATGCAACCAAATCTATCACAAAAAAAAAAAAAAAATACAACCGAATCCATATACAAAACGAATAAGTTGAGTCCAGTGAGCACCAACGAGCTATAGTAAGGGTGAGCACCAGCAAGCACCACCTGCGACCGAAAGCACCAGCGAGCTTCTTCACCGCAAGCCCATGAGCAAGGAGGGCGAGGGGGCGCTGGAGGAGGCCGGCGAGTAAGGCCGAATTTGCTAGATTTCTTCAGTGAGCAACGAGGGAAAGGAGAGACAAGAGAGCGGAAGGGAGAGAGAAGAGAGGGAAGAGAGAAACATTACATATATATATATGAAGGGCGTTATAGACATTTCACATGCAAAAGGGTCATAAATGTAATTAAGTTTTGTGGCTAGGGGGTTAAAAAAGTTTAGTTGGTATTTAAAAGGGTCTTTGAATAAAATTAGTTTGTTTGAACCTGATTTCAATACATGCAATCTCGACCATTGGATGCAAATTTGAAACTTAATAAATTAGGAAAATCTTGATAATTATTGATGTAATTGATTTGTCAATGATTTACATGAAGTGCTAGGGTGCCCCAATGATATAGATTATTATGTATATTAAAATATTTACCACAACAATTTTCTTATCTTTAGATGAAGAAAAAAAAAATTCTTCATCTTCCTTGATCACTTAGGGCATGTTTGGTATCCTATTCAAAAACCATTTTGTTTTTTCAAAAACATAAAAAAATATGTTTGGTAAATCATTTTTAAGAAAATAAAAAATAAAAAAACAGGCTTCTTTTTAAAAACAATAAAACATCGTTTTTCTCTTTTTTTTTTTTTTTTTTTTTTACACTTTCTTCTTCTTTAGTTGCCATCATTTTTTAAATTTTAAAAATGTTTCAAATTTCATACCAAACAAGTTTTCAAATTTTAAAAATTGATTTTGAAAACGCACATTTAAAAAAAAAATTGAGTAGGATACGAAACGGCTCTTATCTTTCCCTTCCCACCTCCAACCCAGCTGCCCTACCCCTCCTGATCACCGGCAGTCCAACACCAGTGACCTCCATTGTCAATGCCGACGAGCCCAATCAATTTAAAGTATGTATGTGAACATTACACATATACCATAAAATAAGAGAATAACATATATCAAAAACATTATATTGCATTGCCCCTTTTGTTAAGCTTTCTGGCAGATCGATGACGCTACGTACTCATGTAGTCGGATGACACTCATGTAGCCACTGCCAGGGCTATCCTTGTGTAGCGCATGCTGTCTTTGTTTTTGGGCTTAGGCCCGCCACACTACCAAAAAAAAAAACATTACATTACATTGAGGTCACCGTGGGATAAGAGAAACATATATATATATTATATATACCCTAAGAGATATAGTTTGTACAGGCTCCTTCTATTGAGGTATACCTCAACTTATTTATGTTGAGGTATACCCTATTGGGGCCAACATGAGTCGTTTTGTGTCGATCCGAACCGTGCAATTTTTACATCTTCATTGATAGATCATCCTTGCAAAAAATTAGCCAATTCGGAAATCATTTGCCTATCTAACTTTGATCAAATAAATGGACGAACAAAACATTTTCGATAAAACCGTTCATTTGTTCGATCAAAGTTAGATAGGCAAATGATTTCCGATTTGGCTAATTTTTTGCAAGGATGATCTATCAATGAAGATGATCCTTGCGAACGGTTCGGATCGACACAAAACGACTCGTGTGGGCCCCAACAAGATCATACCTCAACATAATTAAGTTGAGGTATACCTCAATAGAAGGAGCCTGATAGTTTGTATGTCTGGCTTGTATTATTTTGTCAGAGAAGCATTGGATTTTGATATATATACGTTTTAGACTATATGTAATGTTAGGTCACTTTTAATTTGAAATACCCTCAAATTCAATTTTAAAATGTAGCAACAACCCCACAAAGATAAAAGAAAGAAACTTTCCAGTGAAACATATATTATAAAGAAAAAAAAGTTAAACAAAATAGAGAAAATAAAGGAAAGAGCAAGAACGTAGAATGGGTTGAGTCATATATTCAATGGATTTTATACAGCTTTTATGGGTGAGATAAATAACGGGAGCGAGGGTGAGTGGTCTGTGCTGGCAATGGTGGTCGCCGGTGTCAGATTGGCCAACAGTCAGGAGGAATTGGTGGGCCTGGGTTGGGTGGGTTCTGGTTTTTTTTTTTTTTACTATAATTGTTTTTTACATCATTATACATTTATTTTAGAATAAGTTTTTTTTTTTCAAATTTTGTACCTGAACTATTACTCGTGTTCCAAATAAGTACCTAAACTTTTATTTGTCCAAATTGCATACCTGAACTTTTTTTTTTTTTTTGTAGCAATATAATACCTAAGTTGATTTCCGTTAATGAAATTGACGGAAGTGAGTCATGTGTTTTGCAGGTGACCACGTACATACCCAAGGTCAATTTAGTCATTTCATGAATACTTTAATATCCTTTTAATTCAGTGTACGTTCTTAGTGATCATATAACCAAGCTTGATCCAACTAGCTAGATGATGCATATCCAAATATATGTTTGCATACAATAACCAAGCCTAGCCTCCATCACAAATGTCAATAAACATGGCCTTCTATGATCTATTTATCATAAAGCGGCCACCAAACATTTGTTACAAAATAGTAAAAAGAAAAACAAAGCATTGGCACAACCATACACTACCCATATCCTAAATCCCATCTCTCACGAAATTTGTAATCTAGGTTTGGCTTCTTCTTAATTTTTTCCCAGTTAACCACATCAAGAATATCATCACCTAAGAGAAACGAGAAATAGTCCAAACACATTTACACATTTACCCAAGTTCAAATCTTTGAAATTTCTTCTTCTATCAATGGATAGTCTTGGTAGTTGGGCATTTTTTCCTTTCTTTTTTCTGCAATTTCTGTCTTAAATAGGTGAATTTTGGTGAATGGGGGCTTAGTTATGGCTGGAAAAAAGGTGTCAACGGCGGGAGAGAACGTGGCAATGGTGGGAAAAAAGACAGGTTGGGGAAGAGAGATGATGGGTAAACAGTCCCACGTGAATTGACTAAAAAAGCCTTGGATTTTACAGCTTCCGTCAATTTTATTAACGGAAATCAACTTAGGTACTACATTGGTACAAAATAAAAATTCATGCATGCAATTAGGACAAATAAAAATTCAAGTACTTAATTAGGACATGGGTAATAATTCATGTTCCAAATTTGAAAAAAAAAAAAAACCCTTTGGAATATTGACCATGGTTATTAGTTTTGTATTGAGAGTTGTTATTTGCACACCTTTTTTTTTTTTTTTTTTTGGGGGGGGGGGGGAAAAAAACAAAAAAAAAGGGGAAAAGGGTTTTTCCCATTTTTTTTTTTTTTTGGGGGGGGGGGGCAAAAAAAAAAAAAAAAAAACACCCAACACTCACACACCCCATCCTGACCGCGCCGAGCAACCCACCACCGTCGAAGCCCACCATTGCCGTCGACCACCCCACCCCCTCCCTACCCCTCTCTCTTCTCTCCCTTTCTCTTTTTCCCCCTCTCCTCTCTCCCTTTCTCTATGTCTGTCTAGCCCCTACAATTTTTTTTTCAAGGTTTTGGCTGTCTGCGGGGCGAGAGGAGAGAGAGAGAGAGAAGGGGCTGAGTTGGGTTTCAGGGAGAGAGAAAGAGGAGGGAGAGGAGGCGGCAGGGAGAGAGGAGCTGAAGAGGGGGGAGGGCTAGGGGGGAGGTGGTAGGGGTGGGGGGAAGAAGAAGAAGAAAAAAAAGAGATGGGGATGGGGTGTGTGGGTGAGGGAAGGAGAAAGAGAGGGAAAGAAGGGCAAGGTGGTCTTTTTCTTTGGGTTTTTTTTATTTTTATTTTTTAGAAAGGGCGTATAAATAGTAACCCTCTTTGTATTTCTCATTTAGAGGCGTATTTTAAGGGTTTCATAGATATTTAACTAAAAATAATTTGACAAGTAATAATGTGATTTAGAAATAAATAATAATGTGTATTACTTAAATTTGCCAAATCAGATTGAGCCACAAAACTAAAGAACAAAATTGTGTCCCAAAATCGTTTCCCTATACTATATTAACATGGTATAAATACAGAGATTTCTTCCTTTCTTTTTGGGTCAAATAAATACAAAGATTTCATTGAAGATTTGTTTTAAAATACAAATTTCAATGGAGATTATTTAGATATAATTTTCTTTTGATTTGATCCTTGGGAATCAAGGTACATAACAGTGTCAAAGTTTTGGTTCTATCAGAAGCTATATATTGCCTAGGTAAAGAATTCTATTTAATAAAGCCAACAAATCGATTTACATGTTCTTTTGTCGAGAAAGATTTAAACCTTGTTTCAACCAAAATCCAAAACAGTATAACTTTTGCTTGTTTTTCCCTTAAAACTCTTGGAACTCATCCGATGATTTTTTTTTTTCAACAGTTAAAAAAAAGAGAGAATGAAATAGCCAAATATTTTAGATATATATATTTTTTTTAAATGAATATTTTACATATGAAAAGTATATTGAAATAAAACAAGAGATGAAGTGATGCAATCCTTGTGCGGCAAGTAACAAAGGTGCAACCCTAAGCCCAAGGGGTTTTCTGCTATATATAAAAAGCCTAAGGCTTTACATATCAATATCGATGTGTAGCAAAGAGTAGCTAAATCTCCCACATAATCAATGGCGTCTCTCATAGCCATCGCAAGCGCTTCAAGCCAAACGATTTTGTCTTCCTTGTTGAAGGTACGGCCTCTGATCTCTTCTCGTTTCACCTCCCTTCACAACAACAACAACAACATCAAAACCCCATCCTTCATCACCAAAGTTCTAAGCACGTCTGCGCTTCCAAATGAGTATATCTACACTGACCAATTAGACACAAAAAAAGATCTCAAGCAAGCCATCAGTAACCAAACCGACTTCGCTTTGAGACTCTCCAAGCCACTACTTCTGACCGTAGGCAAGAATAAGAACATGGTGTACTCGCCGCTGTCCATCCACACGGTGCTGAGTTGATCGCGGCTGGGTCAAAGGGTTCCACCTTGGACCAGTTGCTATCTTTCCTCAACTCTAATTCCACCGACCAACTTAACTCTATGGCCGCTGATCTCATTCCATTTGTCTTCGCCGACGGATCCAGTCGCGGCGGTCCCTGCTTGTCTTTTGCCAATGGTATTTGGGTCGAGAAGAAGACCCCTCTCAAGCCTGCTTTCAAACAGGTAGTGAACACGGCCTACAAGGCAGCTCTGAACCAAGTCGATTTCATGACCAAGTTTGAACAAGTGAGACTTGAGGTGAATTCATGGGCCGAAAAGGAGACTAAGGGCCTCATCAAAGATGTTCTTCCTCCTGGTTCAGTTAACAGCCTAAACAGGGTCATCTTTGCAAATGCATTGTACTTTAAAGGAGCTTGGGATGACGAGTTTACTACATTGAGAAAAAAGTTGGACTTCCACCTTCCCAATGGGAGCTCCATAAAGGAAGTACCCTTCATGACAAGAAGTGGGAGAGAGTTTGCAACTTCTTTTGACGGTTTCAAAGTTTTAGAGATCCCTTACAAACAAGGCAAAGACGAGCGGTGTCGTTTCTCCATGTGCTTGTTTCTTCCGGATGCAAAAGATGGACTGCCAGATTTGGCAGAGAAACTTTGTTCCGAGTCCGGGTTCATAGATCGCCCACCTTCCCTGCGAAAAAGTTAGAATGGGTTCCTTTAGAATCCCAAAGTTTAAGATTTCTGGTGGGTTTGAAGCTTCGGAAGTTCTCATGGGTTTAGGTCTGGAGTTGCCTTTTAGTATAGATGGAGCAGAATTGACAGAGATGGTGGAGAATACTGTGGGTGACGAACCTTATTATGTTTCCAGCATACACCATAAATCTTTCATTGATTTTAATGAACAAGGCACAGAAGCTGCAGCTGTTACAACTTTTGGTAAACTTCGTGGTAATTGTCTTAGACCTTTGGATGAGAAGAAGATAGACTTTGTGGCTGATCACCCATTCATGTTCCTCATTAGAGAACAAATGACTGGAACGGTGCTATTCATTGGGCATGTGCTCAACCCGCTTCAAGGCTGATTATTGAAACTATTATATAGGTATATGAGGGCTTCTTTGGAAAAATAAATCAAACAATTCAAAGGTAACCATACAAGGCATTGGTTCGATATTTCTATTTGATTTCATTTTAATTTGATGTTTTTTTTTTTGTTATACATTTTATGAATAAGTACTTTTTTGGAGTATGATATATCATATATATGAATGGAAAGGACGACGTACGTTTGCATTTGTTACCTCATGCATGGTGTTATAATAAGCAACCATATAAGTTTGTTTGGACCCGCTCGATTGGTACATCTCCATGTTACATGTAATTTTTCTGGCATTTGGATATGGAGATTTTAAAAACTCAATAAATTAGGAAAAGCAAGATAATTATCTAACTGACTTGACGGACTATTTGGTTGATTATATATAAGTATATAACTAAATTTATTTGTTATTATCATGATTTGATAATTAGGAGAATTGTACATGTATAGTATTTTATTGAAGATTATTTAGTCGTAATTATCTTATGATTTAAGTTGATATATATGGTCATGGAATCATATAACATACAGACACAATTTCTCTGAGTCTCAATTGGACTCAATTGAAGGTTCTACTTGCAGCTCTTTGGCATCAGATCTAACAGCAACCTCTAGAGGGGCTGCTGTTAGATGAAGTCAAGGCGTCAAGCAATTAGCTAACGTTCTTTCAAGTACATGTGTTTACTAGGTTTGCTCTATCTTATTCAGATCAACTAGTGTAGGAAGTTTGTCCACACTGGTATTTTAGCGAATGATGTATCTTTCTCTTGAGTAATGAATTAAGTTCATAATTCTTTCCTCCAAAGAAAAAAAAAAAAAAAAAAGTCTCTCAATAATGTCCATCTTTTTATCTTCTCTTTTGGAGCAGTTTTAATTCTTTATTATTTTGGCCAATAAAAGCTTTTTAGTTCTTCAACTACTCCAATTTTTTAATTTTCATGCTATGATCATTAGCTATGTTATGATTTAGTTTCATAGTATTGATTTTAATTCATGCTCATTGTTATTCGCTCTAGCATCAATAAAGATCCATTTTTCTGAGTACTAACGTGCCCTATATATATTATCAATCTAGTTTAACAGATCAAAATTCTACTAACAGTTAAAGGGTAAAATCATCATTTGAACCTTAAAAAAATATGAGTTTAGGTTCAGGTAAGATAATAATGTTTACTTTTTATATTTTTGTAAGGTTCAAATGATAATTTTACCTTTTGACTATTAGCTAGTAAAAGTTTTCATCTGTTTAAAATATGGGGTGTTAGTGAAATAAATGAAATATGAGGGCTCTAACTAGAATAAATCCAAACCTCAGGGGTGTTAGTAAACTTCTTCCTCTAACCTAATTATGTGGCTCGTCGGAGCAAGCGAGGCCACCAAATCAGCTGCAAAGTTAGCTTCTCGTGGCATCATAAAAAATCATCATAAACAGCAAAACAGTGAGGCCATCCTTAGTTGGGATGTACATAAGGATATAGAGATGCAATATCACCTATAGACTTTAATGGAACAACGTAATTTGTATAATGAAATTAACAAAATTTCTCCATACTCACAATTTGTCCCTTAAAAGGGCTAATCAAATTAATAAGAATCTGATTTTCTTTTACAATTTATAATCATGTCATGTACTTATTAGCTTCTACATAATTTGTAATTACATAGTACATACATTTTTATATAAGGATTAATTACAATTTATCTCTCCAAACTATTGGGGGTTTCAGACCTTACCCTCTAAACTAATTTTTTTGACAAATACATTACCCCCAAACTATGTTTCGTCAAACAGCATATTACCCCCTTCCTTAAAAAAAAAAAAATATTAGCGATGGAGAACACTATATTTTTGCACACGTGGCATTCTCTCTGAGCACCATGTGTGCAAAACTAATAAAGGATACTATTTTTTTATGAGTTGTGGGTCTTATATTTGACAGAACATAGGGTAGGAGGATAACTGTCAAAAATATTAGTTTAGAGGTCAAAATGAATCCCCTATATAATTGGATTAACCCTTTATATAATAGATAGTTACAAACATATTTAGGTCTGATAAAAATGGCCCAAATATAAGCCTTTTCATGGGCTGGCCTTGTTCGGTCACGTAGGCCTGCATTGTCCAATCCCTGTGGGCAGGATTGGGCTTGGATATTGTGGCCGAAACCTAGTCTGAGCCCAATAATTTCAGGCTCTGCCAAGACCCAGCCCAGCCCAATAAAGTCTCCTTTCCAATTGACTCGCACGTGACTCATGATAGATTCATCACGTGACCCCCCCTTCTTCCTCTGCTTTCACGACACAAAGACGACACACAACAGTGCTCTCTGGCTGTCTCTTTTCACAGATTCACTACTCACACTCAGTCAGTCACCTTTTTCCTCTGCTGCAGTAACACTCCCTATTCCCCAAGTCTCGTGTCCTCTCCATTTTCAAAGCCTTTTCAGAGCTTCCAGGTTACGCTTTCTATGTAGAGCGACGCACCACTCAAATGGGTTGCTTACACTCCAAAACCGCCCACCTCCTCTCCCCTGATGACCCGTCTTCTCTACCCGACACCCCCAAGCCCGACACAGGTCTCTCTCTAGTCTCTCCCTCTCTTAGTTCTCCTTTTTTCCTTGATGGGTTTTCTCTGATTTTTTTGCTTTTGTTTTGGTTTTGAAGCTAATGGGGATGAAGCTGCGGTAGAGAACCAAGTCCCAGAGTTCAGAGAGTACTGTCTAGACGAGCTCCGTAAGGCCACGAATGGGTTCAGCTCCGAGTACATAGTTTCCGAGAGTGGTGAAAAAGCTCCCAATGTAGTTTACAGAGGGAGGCTGGACAACAGTCGCCTTGTAGCTGTTAAACGCTTCTCCAAGCAGTCTTGGCCCGACGCCCAACAGTTCGTGGTGAGTACAAGATCGTTTTTTTTTTTTTTTTCCTGTTTGGTTTCCGAGAAAATGAAGGAAAAAGAAAAATGCATTTTCTATTTGTGCCCTTGTTGGGTTGCTGAGAAAGATAGAAATGACTAGAAATTTCATGGGTTTGGAGCATTGACAAGAAACATAAGATTGTTCTTAACAAAATTTTTAGCTTCAAACAGTTGAGATTTCTCATATACAACTCTACGTGGAATGGTTTGGAGTATATACAATATATCTATTCATTCTTGGGTTTTTCATTTGGGTGCATGATCTGTGTGGCAATGCTGAGGAAATGAAAGAGAAAATGAATTAAAGTAAAATGTTGGGTCTTGGACTTTTCAACAATTTAGTTGGACATTGATTTATATTTATTTAATTAATTTTTCTTCCCTTTTCTCGGAAAACAAACGAGGGTTTATGGCATTATTTTGGTATTGAGTATAATGTTGATGAATATGATTGGGCAGGCTGAGGCTGCGGGAGTGGGGAAGTTGAGGCACAAGAGATTGGTGAATCTGATTGGATGCTGTGCTGAGGGAGATGAACGGCTCTTGATGGCTGAGTACATGCCTAATGATACTCTTTCCAAGCATCTCTTCCATTGTACTACCAGTCAATCTCCTCCTGTTTCCTTTTCTTTTTACCATTAACTTTTGCAATCAATCATCTTTTTCCTTTCTTCATTTTCCAGCACTTTTTGTGCACTAAGATAAAACTCATTCCTTCTTTTCCTTTTTGCTTTTGCCCAGCACTTTTTGTGCACGTAAAAGATGAACTCCTCCCTACCTCCCTCTTCGGACAAAATGTGAACAATTAAAACTTTCTGAAGACTGCCATCAATTATAAGTCTTAAAAAGTACCCTAGTGCAATGAAAATTGTTGATTCTTCCAACTTTATTTATGATTTAATACTTATATGTCACTTTTAGTGATCAATATTAGTGTAACATGCTTCAACACTTATAACCCTGCTCAGGCTTTCGGGTTTTTTTTTTTTTTTTTTTTTTTTTTTTTTTTTTTCATAATGACTTCTTATGGTTTCTTATAGGGGACAAGCAACCATTTCCATGGGAAATGCGTGTTAGAGTTGCATACTATATTGCACAGGCACTTGATCATTGTAATACAGAAAACCGGAAGATCTATCATGATTTGAATGCATATAGGGTTCTTTTTGATGAGGTATGCATATAAGTTTGTTATGAAGAATACAGTTATGTTGTTTGGTTGAGTATGAATGCTGTTCAGATGCACTAGACTTTTAGGTTTGCATGTTAATGTTCATTTTGGTGGTTGGTGTATGAATTTGTTGCTGCATATATGCTGCCTGCTTCCAGATCTATGAAATCATTAATTTTTGCCATGTCTTTTTCTTTGGTTGCTCACTAGCTTATCACTCATCTTTGTAAACTTAATTGCACTGTTTTCTAACTTTGTCAAAACTAGTTTGATCCATCAGCTGGTGAGGTGTTTGCATTACCAGCACTCAAGTCAAAAGACTAGAGCATCTACATAACCACATTTTCTTGTGCTTTTCATTGACACAATGTTGGAAATCATATTAGAGCATTCTGTTGCACAAAGAAGTTTACGAATGTTCCAAAAGTTAAAAGAAACAATTTATGCATATGTAATAAACTTAACCAGACCTTACTAACCAAGAAGGAGAGAAAAAAACAAATTAGGCCTATTCCCAACATTTCAAATTGTGCTGCATTAGTTTTCTGTGGGTTTTTGTTTGTATAATTTGCTATCTTTGTTTTGTAGCTGTATAGTGTTTCTGTAGGTTTTTTAGGAGGTAAGATTAGTGGATACGTTATCCACTGTATTGTAAATTTTGTAAAAAAAGAAATATATTGTGCTGCATTAGTTGTTTTTGTCAATTCCTTGTTAGCTCAATTTGTCCATTTCAATTTAAGGTCATAGTTTCTCTATTCTTGTTTTGCTTAGCATTGACCCTATGTAAGCTTTCTTGTTTTCACAGCACCTGTGTCATAGTTTCTCTATTCTTGGTCTTGTTTCTCTATTGTTGCTCTCTGAAATGGCTGACTGCCAGTCCTTTTCCTTTGTATATATATACACTCGAATATCACTTTAGTGAACATCTTTCAGTGTTGAACATACAATGTTGAACATATTCTACAACTCATACTAAGAGATTCTGCGTGATTGTTGTGATTGATTAAAACTGACTCATGAACTTGTGTCAGGATGGCAACCCTCGTTTGTCTAGTTTTGGCCTTATGAAAAATAGTCGAGATGGAAAAAGCTACAGTACTAATTTAGCTTATACCCCACCTGAGTTTCTGCGGACAGGTAAATTACTTCACAACATATGTTCTTCATGAGCAACATTAATTTGTTTGTTGAATTTATCTCCTGCATCATATGTAAGTAGCAAAATATTCTAATGAAGGTAGAACATATAAATTATAAAATGATAAGAAAACATTATAAAATGGTTAGATTGTCTCTTACTCGGGCTGCTTAGATATCATGCGATAAAGTATAATACCTAAAAATTGTAAGCTTTTCCACTCATGTTACAGTGAATGGTGTGTTAGACTGAGACGCATGGTTGTTTATGTACATAAAATGCAAATCCACTTTGTTATGTTACTTTAGAAGTATGGGTTTATGGAATAGTGCAGAACTTGTGTGTTCACAATTTTTCTTGCTTACGAGCCCTGTTATATGCTCAACTAGTTACTCTATTAGTGATATTACCAATGGTGGTATGATAGCTTGACCAGATTTGGTTGATGACTTGATATGATTGGAGATAAGAAAACCAATTTCCAGTGTATTTGATTAGTGTCAACCTTTGCAGGCAGGGTCATCCCAGAGAGTGTAATATACAGTTATGGAACTGTCCTGTTGGATCTTTTGAGTGGAAAGCATATTCCTCCAAGCCATGTACGTGGAGTTCCATTCCATAAACCTTTACATTGTTCTCCTCATAAGGTTCAGGGGATTTTTTCTTTTTTGTTGTGATTCCATGTGACATTTGTGCATAATCTGTTGACGCAGTACTTTTTTTATGCATGATCTCAGGATTCCAAATATAGCTTCTTACTATATGCTTTAGGATCCTACTGCTTGAATATTCACTAGCATTCCTTACAACTCCACTGTTTTTCAATGTTTTTGTCTTCTTTTTATTATGTATCTCCATCATGCACTTGGTTTATAATTTTTGATATGTTTGGCATCATTGATGTTTCAAATTCTTGAAAACAAGGAAAGTGAGAATTGGACTCAACAAACAGTTTTTGTTCATTAGGTTTACTTTAAATCATTAGTTTTAGGTTCAGACTGTTCAGTATTTGATGTCCATTGTAATTCTTCCTGGTTCAGATATTAAATTCAAATTCTTTTGGGAATGTTTGGGCCAGCTGGTTCATGAACTTCATTAGATGGTTTTCATTATAGGCATCCCATAAATTACTCAATCTGATTGGTACTTCTTAGGATATAATGTTTGGGTGAGACAAGCACACACATGCATATGCATTCTGTTTTCATTTAATTAAATGATGTCTGGCAATTCTTTGAAAGATACAACAATTGTGTTAGAGATTATGTATCTCCAGGCACTGGACTTGATAAGGGGAAAGAATGTATTGTTGTTGATGGATTCATCATTGGAAGGGCAGTATGCGAATGATGATGCCACTAAATTGGTTGAACTTGCTTCTAAATGTCTTCAGTCTGAGGCTAGGGATAGAGGAGATATTAAGTTTCTTCTTACAGCCGTTGCACCACTTCAAAAGCAGAAAGAGGTGATATATCGTGTTATCCTCAAATCATGAAATTGCTATTTCTTTTTTTCTTTTTTTTCTTTTTGTGTGTGATATGGCAATCTTCTACTTATTATTTTTTAAAAATTATGTTTCTTTTTTTATTTTTTCCTTCCTGTTCTGATTGTTCATATTGGTTTGTTAAGGTGGCATCTCATGTTCTAATGGGCCTTCCTAAAACTAAAGTTGTGGTACCAACCATGCTTTCTCCTCTTGGGAAGGCTTGTGCAAGGATGGATCTTACTGCTGTGCATGATATTTTGCTCAAAACAGGTTATAAAGATGAGGAAGGTGCAGAAAATGAGGTACATTGAATTGTCTAATCTACTTGCACTTATGGCTTGACTGCTTCCTGTGTTCTCATATAATTATAAATGTTATCGAAATGAACGAAACTTAAAACTCTCACTTAATGGGTTTCCCAATTTTTCCAACAGATTTCCTGTTGTAGTGACTCCATTTAAAGTTTTTGAGTTTTATTTTTAACGTTTATATATTTTTTTTGTTTTAAATTTTTTTACCTTAAGCGTAAATTACAATTGCTATGATCCATACTCCATATGGTTTAACTTACATTTAGGTTTATGGTATCAATCTGTTTTATGTGTCTTGATTCACAACCAAGTAGCAATGTAGCATGAATGCTCCAATTGGGGATGCATGTTTATTGGAGAGATTAGGATCCAACCTGCTTTGGCATACATCAAATGCTGCAGATATGTTCTAAATTTGTCTTCTTTTTTGCTATGTGTGAATTGTTGATGTGTTGAGCACTTAATATAGAAGAAAATAAAATTACTGTACAGAATGATTGTATGTCATACAATTGCAACAAGAGGAGAATGAGCTACAGTGGCAGCAGTTCACTGGAGAGTTGTTCTTGCCCTATGCTTGTTAGATCTATGGGAATTTCCCTGTTCTCATATTATGTTGTGTGGGTCCAATGGTTGTCTAATGTGCCATAGGTCAGGAATTGTCTGGATGTTATCTCTATTTGGTTGCATTATACAATAAAGAATATCATCTCTTTCTTCTTTTTCATGATTATTCTTACTTCATGTTCATGGGCTCTTGGATTACACTTCATTTATGCTCACAATGTGATCTATTTTTGCAGCTCTCATTTCAAGAATGGACGCAGCAAGTCCAAGATATGTTGAACACAAAGAAATTTGGGGATATTGCATTTAGGGACAAGGATTTCAAGAATGCAATTGAGTATTATTCCAAGGTATATGCACTCTTTTCCTCTTCTTCAATCCAATCGTCATCTTCAGAATGGGGTGATGTGTGACCAATTAGTTCAATATTTTTGGCTAGATGGTTGAGTCATAGTAAGCAGTGCCTCATGTAGATGGTTGAGTCATAGTAAGCAGAATAACATTGTGTTATGATCGAACATGTAAATAGGCAAGGAAGCCTATATATTTAGCCCGCAGTTTTCTATTAAACGAAAAGTAAAATCCTGAATTTTAAACAACTGGAGTCAAGCATCTGATGGTTATGATGTCTTGAACACATTATTCGTGTGCATCCCTGTCTATTTGGGTTATGTAATTATTCAAGGATACCTTTTTCTTTTTTGGCAATGAACAGTTAGTCGTTATGATGTCTGTTCCTTCGGCAACTGTCTTTGCAAGAAGAGCATTCTCCTACTTGATGAATGGCCAAGCAGAACTTGCTTTAAGAGATGCCATGCAGGCGCAAGTGTGCATACCAGAGTGGCCAACTGCATTCTACTTGCAGGCTCTTGCACTCTCGAAGCTTGGAATGGAGACCGATGCTCAGGACATGCTTAATGATGGAGCAACATTCGAAGCAAAGAGACACAATATCTGGCGTAGCTAAAGGCTTATGGTTATATAGTTGAAAATCAATAGGTCCTCCTTTTCACTGATACTGCTGGGGAAAAAAATGGCTAGAATAGGAAACGAAATGCTAGGCGAATGTGTAATGTGGTTGATTGAATTCTTCAGGAAGTTTGTACAAATGCCATGATAACTATAGCCGCAAGCTTCTTGTTTTTTTCTTTTTTGGAGCTTTGTATAATGTATTTCCAATAGAAATGAGCTGTTTTTATATAATAGCATTTAGTTTAGTGCTTATAGAAGAACAAGGTTCTTGCTGGTTTGGGAATGTGGAGAAGACATTAACATTGACCAGTTTCATTGTTCATGGAAATTCCCAGACTTAAATGGATATTGTATTTCATTTTCCATTTTTGTCAGGTCAACTGGGATTGGTAACTACTACAAAACGTTTCAATTATGGAAAATGCCATGGTTTTGAGCCAAAACTTTTGCTAATAAAACTAGTGCAAGACAGTCCTAGAGAACCTGGTCAATCAGAAGCTAGTAGAGCAATATTCACCCCCAGTTACCTGTAATGGGATTTGGGAATAGAAATAATGGTAATCAGGAAAGAATATTTTCAAGGGATCGGATTCTTAGAGGAAGATTTGGAAGTGGAAATCATTCCACCGTGAATTGACAGTTTCTTAGAAAAAAAAAAAAAATTGGACAGATACCACCTAGGCTTAAAGAGATGTGCAATTTTATCACCTAATCAAAATATCAATGTCATGTCCAAATTTTGTTCCGTGTAATAATGTGGCACCTTCATCTAATTTTCTAGAGTTCTTTACCAATAAGTCACAAAATACAACCCCTTTTAGTCATAAACTCAAACTTAAAATATTTTTAAGCCACCATTCTAGCAAAAATCATGCATAGAGCCTTCAGTACATCCAAACAAAAACAAAAAAGGTTTTCAAACTCAAGCATGAAGTGTTTTAACACCCAAACAAGGTGTTCAAACACATGACGCATTTTTTATATTTTGTTTTTGTTTTTCTTAACTTGAGCCCTAAAATCCAAAGGTCTAAAGCATAAAATAAGGGAGGCGATTTCGGCACTCCTCTTTTCTCTGTTTGCACTTCATCTCCTTTTTTAATGTATTTTGTATATTTTTATTATATATTTTTCTAAATTTACCCTTTATGGCTTGTTGAATTTTTATTTTAATTATCTTTCAATAATGATTTTTTTTCCTAAATTATCTCATCGTTATTAAAAAAATAAAAATAAGTAATGTTTTCTCTCCCTCGTTATATCTTCTTCATATTGCATCTCTTTGCCTTCTAAGCCATTTTTTTTTTCTTTTGTGAACCAATTTTGTTCGTGCTTTCAATTGTCATTCTATACTTTCATTAGGAAAATATTTAGCGTGTCATTTTTTTTTCTTCATAAGAGTCATGATTTATGTGAACTAGTCTTTTTGTGAACTAATTTTGTTCGTGCTTTCAATGGTCATTCTATACTTTTATTAAGAAAATATTTAGCGTGTCATTTTTTTTTTTCGTTTTCTTCATAAGGGTCATGATTTATGTGAACCAGTATTGTATGTGCTTTTAATCATCATTCTATACTTTCATTAGGAAAATATTTAGTCTACCATATTTTTTTTTTCATTTTCTTCGTGGGGGTCATGATGTATGTATCTTCTTCTTCTTTTGATGGTGGGTTTTGTGTTATGAAATTAATTGGGGTTTTCAATTAGTCCACCCCCTCATTTTAGGGTCTTTTGACATTGCCAAGAAAAATGTCTCATAGCAACTACTACTAATTTGTAGCATATTTGATTTTTAAAAAATGAATGTCACAAGACAGCTTAATAAGAAAACAGAACTAAATGTACTATATATCAAGAAGACGAACATAAGTGTACGTAGAGAATTATGTAAGTTTTTTTTCTTCTTTTTTAAAAGAGAGTTATAGAAATAAATATATTATTATGACAATTTTGAAAATTAAATGTGTAGAATTTAATATTGCATAAGTGACATTCTATAATTAAAAGCTAAAGGGTATATGTAGAAAATAAATAATAAAAATATATACAAACATTTAAAAAAATAAGGAGTGTAAATGAAGAAAAGAGAAGTACAAAAATCACCTCCCTAAAATAATATCACATAATTCAACAAAATGTAACACTGCAATAATTACATATAACATTTGAAAAAAATAAATTATAACTCAGTCCATATGAGAGTTACATATAGAGGTGTACAATGGGCCGGGCCAGCCCGAATCCGGCACGAGCCCGGCCCATTTAAAGTAGGCACGGCTCGAGCCGGCCCGAGCCCGTTTTGTGTTGGGCCGGCCTGAGCCCATTATGGGTTTGGGCCGGCCTGTTTATACTAGTATTTTTCAATTTTTTTTTTAATTTACTCTTAGCCTTGTTTTAATTTTTAATTTTGGTTTTTGTGGTGAAATTTGATAGAAAATGAAATAAAAGTAGTAGAAAATTAAAAAATTTGATAAAAAATGAAATGACATAAAAAACTATTTGATTTATTAAACAATAATATAAACTTAAAATAATTAATCGGGCCGGCCCGAGCTCGGCATAACCCATTATTGGATGGGCCATGAGCCGAGCTGGGCTTAAGGTTTAGAATAATTGGGCCGGCCCGATTATTAAATTGGCCGGCCCAAGCACGGCACAAAGCACGAATGGGCCGACTTTAAATGGGCCTGACCGGCCCGTTGTACATCTCTGGTTACATACGGTATTAGACAAAAATTTAGTTTTAAACCAGTCCATATAGTCTAAGAATAAACATACCAATTACATAATTTTATGAGTAAAACACGCAATTCTTTTTAAATAAAAGACAAAAATTTTTGAACCCAGGAACTAACATCAAGAAATTGATGTTTATATCTTTACAGTAGTTTTTCTTTCAGTGAAGCCCTCCGTTGGCCAAATAGATAACAAGGAGTCCCTATGATACGGGTTGACGAAAATGTCATCGCACATGGTCTACTAATAGAAAATTTAACGAAGGTGTCACGCCTCTGGTTGGTACCAAAGGGGTATATTTGGAACAAACCCACATATTGACATATATTATGGTCTCCATCGACACAAACGGCTGAATAGTTCAAGACATAGCGTTCACTAATTAACTAGTAAATCCAATAAGCTACCTATCGGCCATCCCCATACAGTATTTTTTCAACAAAACTCTTCCAAGTAATCTATATTGTCATTCTAGCTCCTAATGAATTTTTGTCATTATTTAGATCTAATTTTTTTTATCAGTAATTCCAACACAATTTTTACACCCAACTAAAAATTAAAAATTACAAAACATTATTAGCATACCCAACAAATTTTTCCAAATTACCCTTACTAAAACCAAACACCACATTCAACTTATTCTACTTTCTATATTTAACATAAACACCCTACTCCATTTCCACCACCACCACCACCACCAAAATGTGAGATCCAATTGCACCACCACTGAATCTAGTGGCGGATCCAGAATCCCTAATCCGAGTGGTCATGGTGTAAAAGTTCCAAATTTTTTTTTTTAAAACGACAATAACAATGAAAAATTGAAAGATAGTACTTTCATTCATAATTCAAGATAAAGCAAGTTTTGGGGCTCGGGTGTGTGGTCTGTACAAAGCAAGTTTTTTTTTTTTTCTTTAATTTTCTGGCTCAAAACGATATCATTTTGAGTAGGAAACTTAAAAAAAATTTAAACACGCCTGGCTAAAAAAAATTGTTTTGGCCAAGCTACAAACTGAAAANAAAAAAAAAAAAAAAAAAAAAAAAAAAAAAAAACTACTATGCTTCTGCTTGAACAGTTGAACCAATCCAGCGTTCCCACTTAGGCTTTTCATCAAGCACTTGGTGGGCGACTGGGCAGTAAGGGGTCACTGGCCAAAGGTTCGCGGGGTCATCGTCTAGAGATTCGGGGGGTCACCAGCAGTTGAGAAGGGTAGTTCAAGACTTTGTGCTTCGGCGTTCCGGGGGTCAGCCGACCCCCTACCACCCAACGTCTGTCTGCCACTAACCGAATTAATACCACACCCAATCAAATATTTTATGAATCAAATCTTAAATTTAAGGCTTCAAATGTAAGTTTTTTGTTATATATATATAATTCGTGTTTGGAATAAAATAATTTGAGTGAGCTATTTAATGTCAAATTTGAACAAAATGGAGAGGCTTTTGGAAAATAAAAAAACCATTCGGGTAATCTTTGGCCCCTAGTTCACCGAACATCTATGAGGATGTTTGGTGTTGCACGACCAACATGTATAGAGAGGTTCGGTGCAACAACGCAGAATATTATTTTTTTTAAATTTTGTAGAACTGCATAAAAATAATACTAAGAGATTTACTTTTTGTCTTTTTTCATATAAATATGTCAAAAACTAATAAACCAACATAAAACACACATTTCAATCTTATGAAGTCATATTCACCTGTGTTATAATGTAAAAATGATTGTTATTAATTATCATCATCAAATAGTGGCAATTTGTCCAATTTTTTTTTTTCTAAAAAAAACACGTCAAGTGCACGGTAGTGTGATGCACGCTTGGCATCAAAAACACGGAGAAAATTATAATGTGGGGTTGTTTATTACAAAGTGGACATATTTTTCGTTGCAATATTTTAGGTGAATTTAGTTATCATTAGGGCTATAAAAATAGACTTTAAAATAATTTATCGTATTTGTTTTTCTATTTTTCTATTTGTCGTTATTAATTATTGACCCTCAAAATTTAAGATTCAGTATTTATAAATTATAATTACCTAACCAAATAACAAAAAAAGTGAATTTAGCTAAAAACAGAAAAAAAAACTGGCATGGTAGTTTCCAGGACATTGTAGGGTAATTCATAACTTTCCCAAGAAAAATAGTGGTAAAATTGTATTTTCTTCATTTAAAAAAAGAAAAAGAAAAAAGAAAAAGAAAGATAAACCAAATAAATCCGCAGAGGTAGAGATCTGGAGAGAGGGATAAGGATAGACAGACGCACTTGCACCCACAGGTATGATTACGATTTTCCAATTATTTTATTGTTTTTTTAATTATTATTTTTTTCCTTTTGCTTTATTCGATTGATCGTCATAGACAGTAGCTTCTGTATGGTTCCCGAGAAACCTCAAGGGAAAGAAAATTTAAAATTCCCATCCATGTGCGAGCAACCTGAATTGTTCAAAGATGCGGACTCAAAGTCTCAAAATTTTCTTTGAATATGTATATTTATTTGATTTGATGTGATTTGATTGTTTCTGTAGATTTCTGGGTTTGGAATAAAAATTAAAAAATATTTGAGGATAAAGATTATTACTCCATTTGGGTTGGGTGGAAAACAAATTAAGGTTCAGATCTGATTATAATTCGTGGAAATTTCATAAATAAATTCATATACATTGAAATTTTTAGACTAAGTTTCATCCATCTCTTAGAAACCTTGGTATTAAATTAATTGATTTCAATAGAAATAGAGTCGTAGAGAAATGTTATATAAGAGGAAATATCTAGATTAAATTAGTTCTATTAATGTCCTTTTTGTAATGTTTATATGTTATGTTGTTGGACGAAGGATTAGAATTAATAAAAAAAAAAAAAAAACAGAAAAACAAAAAGACGAAGGATTATAATTAATATATAAAAAAAAAAAAAAAACAGAAAAGCAAAAAGACCAAGGATTTTGGCATGATTTGACTTCAACCTGAAGCCTTTTTCATTCTTAGATTTCAGATAAAGTAGAAAAGTTGTGTACTTTTCTAAAATCATTTTTTGACCTGAAATTAAATGATTAAAAGTCTCTTTCTCTCTCTCCCTCCCTCTAAACACACTATTTTTCAGCTGAAAAGGAATTTGATTTTCTACTGCTATTTGTATATATCAAGTCAACAAACAATATTGTTGTTCATCACATCTCTCATAGGCTTATTCTTTTTTTTTTTTTTGAACTTACAGTGATGAGAATCGAACTCTAATTTATCCTTTTTTACTTACAAACTTGGACAAAAACTTAGATTCTACTCTTTCATTACATTAAAAGAAATTGAACACTGACCTATCTTTTTTCACTTATAAACTATATATCACTTTTTTTATTGACAACTATACTTGTTAAAAAGTTATTTGTGTTTAAAACTGATTCTCTTGTTGTAGGTGTGAGATTAAGACTTGCTCTTAAATCTTAGTACTATAATTTTTTGCCTGTGAAATGGGGACTTCATTGTATATAAATTCTCTCGATGCTTTATCTTATGTTGGTGTAGCGCATGCAATTGTATTTGTGCTATTGGCAATCCAATCCAACAGTGCATAAGAGAATGTGCACGCTTATGCGTACAAGAGAAAAAAAATCCCTTGTTGTAAACTAAAATCTTGTAGAAGTAGTACTGAACAAACCAACTGTAGTGTTAGAAATGTTAGTATTGTCATTTGTCTTCTCTGTTTTGGCCACAATGGGACTGTTAAAAGGGCCAATGTCATACTAATTGGAACACATGTTTTTTTTTTCCCTCTCTAATTGGGGTTTAGCATTTAATTAGTATCCGGAGGGCCAAGTATGTAACATCACAAGTTAAGCATTTAACTAGTATATTACATGTCAATGCACCTTGAACTTGGTTTATGCTCAATACATTCTCAAGATAACATTTGAATAGGTTTGTGGTTTTAAATTGTTTGATGCTAGACAGAAAAGACTTGGCTCACAAGTTGGTAAAATTTTGAAGAAATTTTGGGTTTGAAATGCAGGAAGAGTTACCATTTTATGGATAACGGAGCACCATTGAAGGAGGTTTCTGAGGAGCTGGCCAGGGAGTTGCTTATTGCAATCTCTTACCCCGTTCCAGATCAGGTTCTTGATTTGAGTTTTGTGCCCAGTGACGGGGTTCTGCTGTCAAACGGGGATGGAATTGGAACTGAGAAGTATCGGTCTGAACTGATTTCAATTTCTAACGTGCAATCCCCTGATATTAAAAGCTAAGCGTTTGCAATATGAAACCCATAAGGATCAGCAATAATACTATATTTGCCAAGGAAAACTCCTTCTAAGGGATTGTAAGTATTTGCGGTGTTTTTGAACTGCTACTATATGAATAACTCTAAATTGTATGTTTTGAATTAGTTTATCTCTGTCTGTCTTGATGTCAATGTAACAGACACCTGGTGTCATTAGTGTAATGAACCTCTATGAGTATGATGAATGGTAATGGACCTAATGGGTTTCATATAGTGATTATTAATAAATTTCTTGGCATATTCCCCAATGTGTGGATCTGGGGCTATTTTCATCATTAACTTTGAAAATAGTAAGTGCTCTGAACAATTTAGATTTGATTTGCTGAGGTTATGCCATCTATGTTTCTTCTTCCATGTGTTCAGCCTTTGTCACTTGTTATAAAATTTTTAGAGTAACCGATTCTTATTACTTCTGTGTATCATCATGCTCTTGGTAGCAGTGGGTACGCTTTTCCAATATACGCATTTGATTTTGTAATTCATTTTTCTTGCTCACATTTCAGATAGCAGTCTGTAGTTGTCATTGTTGTTCTTGTTGTTGTTGACTTGTTGTTGTTATTATTTATTTATTTATTTATTTATTTTTTTAAATACGTTTTACACTTCCGCATTTAAATTTCTATATTATTTCCCACTGATTTAAGAGTTTAGCTTTTGGCTTTGCCCTTACGAGTCATGACTGTAAAAGTTAGAGCATCCAAAACATTGTGTTGCAAGACTTAGAATTTTGGTTGTGTGATTTTATATTTTTAACACATGTGGCGAGACTTTCAAAAGTAGAGTATTGAGTATTTCTTGCGCCAATGAACAAACTACCCTGCATGATTCAGGTGAGTAACTGTTACTTAGTAGAAGGGAGACTTTAATCCGGGTGCTCCAATTATAACTTCTACGTATTAAAGCCTTTAGAATTTTAACTAAACTTTAATAATATTGTAGCTATTCTATGTCACATAATATTGGTCCATTAATTTTTTTGTTCACGAATACCAAACGTTGAGTGCTTGGTAGCCGTTGTCGAGTGCTCGGCAGTGCAATTTTGCTTCTTCCTTGAGCGCTCTGTGCTAGTTTGAATACTTTATCTCAGGTTTTAATTCTGAAATTTTGGACACAAGTCTCATTTTACATCATAAGAAAATATGAGATGAACTCGTACCCTATATTTTAAAAAATGGGCAGAGAAAGCAGCAATAAGTGCTTCCTAGCTGCTATAAAAAATACGCTGCATTGGATATTCACGAAAAAAAAAAAAACGAACGCATTCATGAAAAACTGCTTTCTTAACCTATAAAAAAAAATGGATAACATATTTCTTATTGTTTGATGTGACAGTGGTCAAATGACTTCATTTATTAAAAAACAAACTAATAAAGTTGAAGAAACATAATAAGAATTAAACTTTGATTTTCTGTTAGTAAAATGGGTCTTGCGGAAAACTTATAATATGATTTTACATTATCAAGGAGATGTTTCTTTTATGTAGATGATCAGTAAAATGGGTCTGTGCGTGGTTGCAAGAGCCAAACATATAGATGGCTCATATTATACGGGGGTGGATCTATAATATCCAAGGAATAAAATTTCGGGTTTCAGGAAAATTTCGATGGAAATTTCGACGGAAATTTCGAAAATTTTTAAATTTCGACAAAAATTCGACGGAAACGATGGAAATTATTATCAAAATACAGAAATTTTGAATGAAACTTCACAATATGTTTATTTAACATATTATCTACTACATTGATAAAAAACATTGAAAAAAACCAAATTATATGGTAGGTTTCATGTGATATGTGATTAATATAAT